>JARQOC010002874.1:0-21093 GCA_033576535.1 Allobates femoralis | reverse complement strand
CCCTGGCCACACCATTTAAAGAGGTCCTCGTGCACACCTCTATGCAGGGGCATCTTGGTGCCTCCCAATTTTTGGCTTCTGATTGGTTTTATTACATTTCTCTTCCTATAATGGAAATTGATGTCAAATCTCCTTTATGTTGGTCATATAAACCTTTGGATAAACCTGAGATGTTTTTTGCTACTTGTATTATTGGGATTGGGCTGCAGAACTATTTTCTGCTAAATGTTGGTTTCTTTTAATAGTGCGGGTAGTACATCCTATGTATTATGTGCACATTAGATGGCCTTATATATTACGTGGCTACTTGGACAATTAATAAAGGATTTTATACTGTTTTGGTGATTATTATTGTCCTCAAATATTTAGGTTTTTTTTCATAAATGTGAAGACGTCTCCGGTCTGTCCCCCACAGTGTAATGACCAGTGGTGGATTATAATGAGGACTATATGGGCGGACCGCCCTGGGCCCAGGCCTCTGGAGGGCCCCTGGTAATGACCATTTACATTCACCCATGTACAGACGGCTTTATCTTTGAGAAGAAGCTCGGTAATATAATATCATCCAGATTGGTGGATTTTTGGGACACAATTTTTGTCTTCCAGTAAGATTTTCTGGAGTTTTTCATCTTGGTGTAATATGCTGGAATAGTCTGAAGTTAATGTAACAATGAGGTGAAATCAATACTATTTGCTGTGGAGGAAGTTTCTCAGTCTCTTGTTCTATTAATGCAATGAGTCTTGTTAAATCTAATTTTCATCCCCATGTAATTGTGGGAATTCAGATAGGATCCGGTTGCTCCACACCGATGTATAGAAAGTGAGGTCTTCACCTCTCCCCGATTGTTTTATGTTATTGATGGATCGGCGCAGTGGTCTGGACCTCCCTTCATTACATGCGCCATTTACCAAAGCGGACAATAAACCCGTACATGAGATGTTGTGAGATGTCACCACTAGTGATGAGCGAATAGTAAGATACTCGGGTTCGGATTATTGACACTGAATACCTCGGCCTCTCGAACACAAACATTTTGCAGATAAATCAAGTCTTGTTCGACAATTGAGAACCCAAACAGGGGAGAAGCCATTTTCATATTCAGAATGTGGGAAATGTTTTGTAAGGAAATCATCTCTTGTTAGTTACATTCACACAGAGGGGAAAAGCTCTATTCATATACAAAATGTGGGTGATATTGTAACCAGAAATCACATCTTATCACACATCAGAGAACTCACACAGGGGAGAAGCCTATTTCATGTTCATAATATGGGAAATGATTTCCTCAATAATAGTGTCTTTTTAAACATCAAAAATCCCACAGAGAGCCGCCATTATCAGAAGTAAAATGTGAAAAATGAATTACTGGAAAATCATATATTGTTTACCATGAAAAATAACTCACTTAAATGATATATTTTATTGACAAATTGTACAAAAGTCATGTAACAGTTGTATAATAAAATGAGAAAGGGAAATTACTTTAAAGCTTATCATATTTTTTGGACTATAAGAAGCGCATTTAATAAAAAAAAACAACAACTTTCTAATAAGTGGGAGAGTCTCGGCTACATTCACACTGTGCGGTTTTCGTCTGTTTTTTTCTCATCAGTCTTTGGAGCCAAAACCAGCAGTGGGTGATAAATGCAGACCACACCCTGAGGAGGAGGGAGGTGGTGACTCAGCCTCAGCTCACATCACAGAGTTCAATAACCGGCTGACACATATCTCCCATCACTTACGGTACCAGTAATATTACAATACCAATACCGGAAGTACCAGTAACTGTGTAGGAAGGAGGAGCGTAATAGGGTCTTATCCTTAAAAGAACAAATCGCAGTATAAATATAACTGCTCACCTGAGCCGGTTGTGTCACCCACAACTAATATCGAAGCGTATAGTATGGCTGCTGCATGATCCAACACTCCACTAGAAACGTGGGAATCAATGAAGGCAACAAACGGACGGTGCTGCGCTGCTCATACGATAGAAGTGACGGTCTGATGAAGGTGGAAAGGTGGCTTTTATTTCATTCGACGTGTTTCAGAGTCATATCCCGACTCCTTCTTCAGGGAGCCAACAGAGAACAATCTTATATATAAAACCCAAAGGCCACTTCCGGTCTATCCGCTCAACTTCCGTGACGGCCTCCCTCCTGTGACAAAGACCGGAAACGGAAGTAGCAGACCCACGAGCGGTGAGCGCGCTCACCGCTGTCAAAATGGCACAGGGCCTCGCGGTGGGCGCTAAAGCGCCACCACTCGCCGTTATCCCGTCACCAGCCCTGCACACAGCCCCCGCTGCCCCATCACCCCCGCCTGTCACCATAGCCATCCTCCACTGCCTTCCCCCCGCTGCCCCATCAGCCCCCTGCCTGTCACCATAGCCGCCCTCCACTGTCCGGTCACCCCCAGCCTATCACCACTGCCCCTCCGCTACCCGATCGCCCCCCTCCACTCTCCGGTCACCCCCCGCCTCTCAGCACAGACCCCCTCCACTGTCCGGTCACCCCCCCCCTTACCACAGCTCCCTCCAACCACACGCGATCTCTCTTCATCCTGCTTGAGGACCTTTGATGACGTCACGATGATGGGTGGAGTCACAGATCACATGACCGTGACGTCATCAAAGGTCCTGTCCCGATCTAACTTCCTCTGCCTATTCATCCCCCTGCGCTGCACACTGACCCACGATCTGCCCACTGACCCCCACTCTGACCCTGACCCTGCTCTGCCCACTCACCCCCACTCTGACCACTGACCCCCACTCTGACCCTGCTCTGCCCACCCACCCCCACTCTGACCACTGACCCACACTCTGACCCTGCCCACTCACCCCCACTCTGACCACTGACCCTCACTCTGCCCACTCACCCCCACTCTGACCACTGACCCTCACTCTGCCCACTCACCCCCCAACTCTGCCCACTCACCCCCCAACTCTGCCCCCCTCACCCCCTCTCTGCCCCCCTCACCCCCACTCTGCACACTGACCCCCACTCTGTCCCTGCTCTGCCCACTGACCCCCCACTCTGACCACTGACCCCCACTCTGACCACTGACCCCCACTCTGACCACTGACCCCCAAACTCTGCCCCCTCACCCCCACTCTGCACACTGACCCTCTCTCTGACCCTGCTCTGCCCACTCACCCCCACTCTGACCACTGACCCCCACTCTGACCCTGACCCTGCTCTGCCCACTCACCCCCACTCTGACCACTGACCCCCACTCTGACCCTGCTCTGCCCACCCACCCCCACTCTGACCACTGACCCACACTCTGACCCTGCCCACTCACCCCCACTCTGACCACTGACCCTCACTCTGCCCACTCACCCCCACTCTGCACACTCACCCCCACTCTGTCCCTGCTCTGCCCACTGACCCCCCACTCTGACCACTGACCCCCACTCTGACCACTGACCCCCACTCTGACCACTGACCCCCAAACTCTGCCCACTCACCCCCCTACTCTTCCCCCTGAACCCCTCTCTGCCCCCTCACCCCCACTCTGCACACTGACCCTCTCTCTGACCCTGCTCTGCCCAATCACCCCCACTCTGACCACTGACCCCCACTCTGACCCTGACCCTGCTCTGCCCACTCACCCCCACTCTGACCACTGACCCCCACTCTGACCCTGCTCTGCCCACCCACCCCCACTCTGACCACTGACCCACACTCTGACCCTGCCCACTCACCCCCACTCTGACCACTGACCCTCACTCTGCCCACTCACCCCCACTCTGACCACTGACCCTCACTCTGCCCACTCACCCCCCAACTCTGCCCACTCACCCCCAACTCTGCCCACTCACCCCCCAACTCTGCCCACTCACCCCCACTCTGCACACTGACCCCCACTCTGTCCCTGCTCTGCCCACTGACCCCCCACTCTGACCACTGACCCCCACTCTGACCACTGACCCCCACTCTGACCACTCACCCCCCTACTCTTCCCCCTGAACCCCTCTCTGCCCCCTCACCCCCACTCTGCACACTGACCCTCTCTCTGACCCTGCTCTGCCCACTCACCCCCACTCTGACCACTGACCCCCACTCTGCCCACTCACCCCCAAACTCTGCCCCCTCACCCACTCTGCCCACTCACCCTGCTCTGCCCACTCACCCCCACTCACCCCCTCTCTGCCCACTCACCCCCACTATGCCCACTGACCATGCTCTGCCCACTCACCCTGCTCGGCCCATTGACCCCTCACACTGGCCACTCATCCTGCTCTGCCCACTCACCCCTCACTGCCCACTGACCCCTCACACTGACCCTGCTCTGCCCACTGACCATCCTCTCCCCACTGACCCCTCACTGACCCTGCTCTGCCCACTCGCCCTGCTCAGCCCACTGACCCCTCACACTGCCCACTGACCCTCCTCTGCACACTGAACATGCTCTGCCCACTGACCCCTCAATGCCCACTCACCCTGCTCTGCCCACTGACCCTGCTCTGCTCACTGACCACTCACACTGCCCACTCACCCTGCTCTGCCCACTGACCCCTCACACGCCCCACTGACCCTGCTCTGCTCACTGACCACTCACACTGCCCACTCACCCTGCTCTGCCCACTGACCCCTCACATGCCCCACTGACCCTGCTCTGCCCTCTCACCCCTCACACTGACCCTGCTCTGCCCACTGACCCCTCACACTGCCCACTCACGCCTCACACTGCCCACTGAACATGCTATACCCACTTACCCCTCACACTGCCCACTGACCATGCTTTGCCCACTGACCCCTCACACTGCCTACTGACCCTGCTCTGCTCATTTACTCCCGCTCTGCCCACTCACCCCCGCTCTGCCCACTCGCCCCTGCTTTTACCACTCACCCTGCCCACTGACCACCCTCTGTTCACTCACCCCCCGCTCTGCCCTTTCACCATGCCCACTGACCCCTGCTCTGCCCACTGACCGTGCCCACTCACCCATGCTCTACCCACTGACCCTTCTCTGCCCACTCACTCTGCCCACTGACCCCTGCTCTGCCCACTGACTGTGCCCAATAACCCTTGCTATGCCCACTAAACCCTGCTCTGCCCACTCACCCCCGCTCTGCCCGCTGACCCCTGCTCTGCTCACTGACTGTGCCCACTCACCCCTGCTCTGCCCACTGATTTTTCCCACTAACCCCTGCTGTGCCTACTGACTGTGCCCACTGACCCCTGCTCTGCCCAATCACTCTGCCCACTAACCCCTGCTCTGACCACTGACCCCCGCTATTACCCTGCTCTGACCACTGACGCCCCAATCCTGCTCACTGACCCTGCTCTGCCCATTCACCCACCACTCTGCCCACTCACCCCCGCTCTGCCCACTGACCCTGCTCTGCCTACTTACCCCCCCCTCTGGCTACTGACCATGCCCACTGACCCCAGCTCTGCCCACAGACCCCAGCTCTGACTATTGACCCTGCTCTGACTACTGATTATGCCCACTCACCCCTGCTCTGCCCAATTACTCTGCCCACTAACCCCTGCTCTTCCCACTCATCCCCCACTCTGCCCACTTACCCCGCTTTGCCCACTCACCCCCAGCAGATCGGTTTCCCAGCCAACGACAGGTCCTGTCCTGCCACCTACAAGACGGGTGGAGCAAGCCGCCGCAGGGTAAGTATCCTCACTGAGGTTTTTTTTATTTTTATTATCACCATGAAGGAGCGGGGGCGGGGGGTGTGCAGCCCCAGAGGAAGGGGGGGCCCACAGAGACTGGAGGCCCAGAGGGACGGGTGCTGCGCGGAGCGGAGGGGGTCAGGAGGAGCGCCTCCATCCTGCACCCCCTATCCATCCTGCCCCCCCTATCCATCCTGCCCCCCCTATCCATCCTGCCCCCCCCTATCCATCCTGCCACCCCCTATCCATCCTGCCACCCCCTATCCATCCTGCCACCCCCAACACCATCCTGACACCCCCAACACCATCCTGACACCCCCAACACCATCCTGCCCCCCCGACTCCATCCCGCACACCCCATCACCATTCTCACCCCCCGCCAACATCCTGCCCCGCCGCCTACATCCTACCCCTCCCCCACCACCATCCTGCCCTGCCGTCTCCATCCTGCCCTGCCGTCTCCATCCTGTCCCCCCTTCCCGCTACATCCTGACCCGCTCGCTCCATCCTGCCCCACTCGCTCCATTCTGCCCCCCCAACACAATCCTGCCCCCCCCTCCCCTCCTTAGCTGATCGCTTGCCCAGGCAACTACAGGTCCTAAAGGCCTGTAGGACCTACAAGCCCGAGGTGGAGCGAGCCGCCGGACAGGTGAGTATCCTCACTGAGGATTTTTTTATTTTTACTGTGGACGACCGGGGGCCAGGAGGAGTGGGGGACCGCGGTCACCGCAGTATTGCCATATACCATAGTGCTGCTATACATGTGCTATAATGTACAGCCATATACCATAGTGCTGCTATACATGTACTGTAATGTACCGCCATATACTATAGTGCTGCTATACATTTACTATAATCTACCGCCATATACTATAGTGCTGCTATACATGTACTGTAATGTACCGCCATATACCATAGTGCTGCTATACATGTGCTCTCATTACCACCATATACCATCGTACTGCTATATATATATCTTATATATAAAACCCGAAGGCCACTTCCCGCCAATCCGCTCAACTTCCGTGATGGCTTGCGCCCTGTGTCAAAGACCGGAACCGGAAGTACCAGACTCACGAGCGGTGAGCGCATAGCGCTCACCGTGAGCCGCTGTCAAAATGGCACAGCGCCTTGCGGTGGGCGCTAAAGCGCCACCACTCCCCCTTATCCCGCCACAGTCCCTGCACAGAGCCCCGTCTGCGCCCACCCACATCCGGCCCACAGCCCTGCAGCTCACCGCCCACTCTCCATCAGGGACCGCCATCCCGCCACTGGCTCCGCACACAGCCTGGTGTGTGCCCACCAACATGCGGGAACTGGCCCGGACCGGCCCACACTCCGGTGTGCGGCCTCCGCCGCCACCGCTCCCAGTCCTGCCGCTCTCTCCCACACCCGGTGACTCTCCTCCATCACGGAGCTAGCCCCGCCCGCACTCCGGGGCCGGCCTCCGGAACCGCCGACAGCCCAGTGAGTGTTCAGCCCTCCAGCCTCCGCTCTCCTCTGCCCCCCCAGCCTCCGCTCTCCTCTGCCCCCCAGCCTCCGCTCTCCTCTGCCCCCCAGCCTCCGCTCTCCTCTGCCCCCCAGCCTCCGCTCTCCTGTGCCCCCCAGCCTCCGCTCTCCTCTGCCCCCCAGCCTCTGACCCCTCCCTCCTCTGACCCCTCCCTCCTCTGACCCCTCCCTCCTCTAACCCCTCCAGTTTCTGCCTCCTCCGTCCTCTGCCTCCTCCCTCCTCTGCCCCCTCCAGCCTCTGCCCCCTCCAGCCTGTGCTGCACTCACTGCTGACCACTGAGCCAACGCACTCTCTGCTGACCACTCAGCCACCGCACTCTCTGCTGACCACTGAGCCACCGCACTCACTGCTGACCACTGAGCCACCGCACTCACTGCTGACCACTGAGCCACCGCACTCACTGCTGACCACTGAGCCACCCCACTCACTGCTGACCACTGAGCCACCCCACTCACTGCTGACCACTGAGCCACCCCACTCACTGCTGACCACTGAGCCACCCCACTCACTGCTGACCACTGAGCCACCCCACTCACTGCTGACCACTGAGCCACCCCACTCACTGCTGACCACTGAGCCACCCCACTCACTGCTGACCACTGAGCCACCCCACTCACTGCTGACCACTGAGCCACCCCACTCACTGCTGACCACTGAGCCACCCCACTCACTGCTGACCACTGAGCCACCCCACTCACTGCTGACCACTGAGCCACCCCACTCACTGCTGACCACTGAGCCAACCCACTCACTGCTGACCACTGAGCCACCGCACTCACTGCTAACCACTGAGCCACCGCACTCACTGCTGACCACTGAGCCACCCCACTCACTGCTAACCAGTGAGCCACCGCACTCACTGCTAACCACTGACCCACCGCACTCACTGCTAACCACTGAGCCACCATATACAGTGCTAACCACTGAGCCGCCGTATACTCTGCTAACCACTGAGCCGCCATATACAGTGCTAACCACTGAGCCACCATATACAGTGCTAACCACTGAGCCACCATATACAGTGATACCACTGAGCCACCGTATACAGTGCTAACCACTGAGCCACCATATACAGTGCTAACCACTGAGCCACCATATACAGTGCTAACCACTGAGCCACCATATACAGTGCTAACCACTGAGCCACCATATACAGTGCTAACCACTGAGCCACCATATACAGTGCTAACCACTGAGCCACCATATACAGTGCTAACCACTGAGCCACCGTATACAGTGCTAACCACTGAGCCACCATATACAGTGCTAACCACTGACCCACCATACACAGTGCTAACCACTGAGCCACCATATACAGTGCTAACCACTGAGCCACCATATACAGTGCTAACCACTGAGCCACCGCACTCACTGCTAACCACTGAGCCACCGCACTCACTGCTAACCACTGAGCCACCGCACTCACTGCTAACCACTGAGCCACCATATACAGTGCTAACCACTGAGCCACCATATACAGTGCTAACCACTGAGCCACCATATACAGCGCTAACCACTGAGCCACCATATACAGTGCTAACCACTGAGCCACCATATACAGTGCTAACCACTGAGCCACCGTATACAGTGCTAACCACTGAGCCACCGTATACAGTGCCAACCACTGAGCCACCATATACAGTGCTAACCACTGAGCCACCATATACAGTGCTAACCACTGAGCCACCGTATACAGTGCTAACCACTGAGCCACCATATACAGTGCTAACCACTGAGCCACCATATACAGGGCTAACCACTGAGCCACCATATACAGTGCTAACCACTGACCCACCATATACAGTGCTAACCACTGAGCCACCATACAGTGCTAACCACTGAGCCACCATATACAGTGCTAACCACTGAGCCACCATACAGTGCTAACCACTGAGCCACCATATACAGTGCTAACCACTGAGCCACCATATACAGTGCTAACCACTGAGCCACCATATACAGTGCTAACCACTGAGCCACCATATACAGTGCTAACCACTGAGCCACCATATACAGTGCTAACCACTGAGCCACCATACAGTGCTAACCACTGAGCCACCATATACAGTGCTAACCACTGAGCCACCATATACAGTGCTAACCACTGAGCCACCATATACAGTGCTAACCACTGAGCCACCATACAGTGCTAACCACTGAGCCACCATATACAGTGCTACCCACTGAGCCACCATATACAGTGCTACCCACTGAGCCACCATATACAGTGCTAACCACTGAGCCACCATATACAGTGCTAACCACTGAGCCACCATACAGTGCTAACCACTGAGCCACCATATACAGTGCTAACCACTGAGCCACCATATACAGTGCTAACCACTGAGCCACCATATACAGTGCTAACCACTGAGCCACCATACAGTGCTAACCACTGAGCCACCATATACAGTGCTACCCACTGAGCCACCATATACAGTGCTAACCACTGAGCCACCATATACAGTGCTAACCACTGAGCCGACTGTATACACACAATTAATTTCACAGCACTCCCCTATTACTACATAAACTCTATATAGATTCTAGACTACCCGATTCTTTAGAATCGGGCCACCATCTAGTACAACATAAATGACTCTGAAATGCGTCGGATGAAATAAAAGCCACCTTTGCACCTTCATCAGAACGTCTCTTCCATCGTATGAGCAGCGCGTTTTCAGTGTTTTCCTGTTACTATTGGGAGCGCCCTGAATTTACATTTTGAAGGTTTCTCCCTCAGACATAATATTCAGTTAGATATTCCCCAGCACTTTACAATGCAGCGTAGAATGTGCCCATTGCTGTGTTGGGATTTACCCTCCTCCAGAAGCACCTCCATGTCACTCTGCAGCACTCTATGCACATTCTCAGATGGCCTGTAGGTGTAAGTAACCGGAGTTTTGTGAGGGGCCTCAGGTGTTCCTCTATATACAGGGGGGGGCTGAGGACCTGGAGGAGGGGGGCACAATTTAATGTAGAGGGCCCACAAATAAATGAGAAAGGGCCTTCACAAATGTATAGAGGGGGGTCCTCCCAACTGTACAGGGTGGGCCATTTATATGGATATCAGTCGGGCCAGCAGGGAAAGGGTTACTCAGATACTGCGACGGTGCCTTCGGTGGGGATCACGGCTGGTCAGGTCCCGGTTCCGTGCCCTGGACACTCAATGGCTGATGGGGGTGATGATTGGGGATTATACGTAACGCCACCTGTGGTGTCTGGTGAGCGGTTACCAGCGCTGCAGCCGGGCACTGAGGTGATGGTGTGGGGCAGCAGAGGTAGTACAACTCCCCACAGGCGGAGCTTTTCCTCAGCGCGGCGGGGTGGATGAGGGAAGTTGTAGTCCAAATCTCGGTGGTGCTGCAGAGGCCTTTTGGGCGACCGATTAAATGAAGCCAGAGATCAAATCAGCTCAAACAGTTCTTTTACTGGTACCAGACGGATCAGGTACACGGTACAGTCCGGCTCACCGCAGATTATAGCCACACATTTTAGGATTCACCACAGAGTCCGTCAGAGGAGGTGAGGAAGCAGGCAGACCGCTCCGTCTGGCAGGGTGCTGTGGCGATATACGGACCACAGCAGCTGATTGCTGACTGCAAAGATGGACTTTGGCCGGATCCTCGGGCCCGGCGTTCCCGTGGTGGACTGGAGAATCCCCTGGAGTATGGTCGCTCCACTCTGGGGTTCTCCCTTTCTCTCTAGGGCCTCGACTCCGCTCGTTGGGGGCCCTCTTTCAGGATCTCCTCAAGACACCTTCTCCTTCCCTCAGGATTAACTTGAAGCCGTCCAGGTAACCCTTCCGCCTCGCTCCACACTCTTTCCAACTTTCCTCCTTCTTCGACTGTTCCAACCCTCTCCCTCTCTCACCGACTAGAGAGAGAATACTCCTTCTCCTAGCTGGCCATTCTGCTGAAAAAAGACCTCCTTTATCCCCTAGAGGTGAATATATCTCCTCCCGGATAACCTCCCACCTCTCAGCTAATGTGGGAATGGGTCCTACCCACCAACCTAGGGTCCACTTGCAGCTGGGAGAATTACACCTCTTTTACGGGTGCAATACCCCTCTGTGACACCTGACTATGTGGGGCGCCACATTAATATTCACTGTACTGACTCTGACAGTGACCCAGAAGTGTGACAGCAGCGCCTGAGACAGGTAAGTATATAAAGTCATGCTGTCTATGTGCTATCTGTATGACACTGACTCACCGTTGCCGGGTTCTCAGGACTCAGGCGCTGGGCTACTGTCACGGTTCGGTGCCTGAGGCTGTAGGGGCCCGGTGGGTCAAATGCACAGTTAGGTAAATCAAGTCTATTTCGTGACGCCACCTGTAGGTGTCCGGTGAAGGCACCGGCGCTGCGCAGACCTCCAGGGTGATGGGCTGCAGCTAGATGGAACCGCTCCCTACAGGGCGAGCAGGAGTCCCCGGGGCAGGGGCTGCACTGGTGGAATACGGCAGCTCGGTTGGTTTAGCAATGCACAAATTAGAACAGTTTCGAAAGAAGGTACGGACACGATGCTCCCCTGCACGGGTCTTTACTGTAGTCATAAACGGTACATGACATAACAGTCAGTTCTAGGTAACGGACCGGGTGGTCCCTGTGAAGAACAGTCTCTGTCCAAGGCTCCACAGTGTTTCCTTTATCTTACTGTCCATTATTACTTGTCGCTGCCTTGCGCTCCCGATCAGGATACTGGGGAACCTCTAATGGATTGCCTGAACCATTATCCCCAAGACGGCTCTAAAGGGTCCTGAACCCCAATGGTGGTTACCCCTCTGGTACAGCTGCGGAGATGGTGGTTGTTGTGATGCGCTCCTAAGAAGCTCCTCTATCACTCCGGTTTGTAGTACAGCGGTGGACGTCTGTGCTACCTCGGAACCGGTCTCCGGATGGACTGGGTGCAGGTGTCTTTTGACCCGTTACTTTGTTACTTGGCCCCTTTCACGTCTGGGTCACCGCTTCTCGGTGCCCTCCCTGTTAGCTCTGTAGTTTTCACTTCCTCCTTGTACTTATCTCTTCCACCGTCTAAATTGCTTTTCTGCCCTTTCCCCACACTAAACATCTTACACTCCTCCCACCAGGACCCAAATGGTCCTCTACCTCTGGATGTTGCATGTGGTGTATGGAGCCTTGGATTTAACTTGTTCATCACTGAGACGGGGGATACTGCATCTTCAGTCAGGGGTGTAGTACCCTCCTGTGACGCACTCGTTGCGGGGCGCCACACTCCCCCTTGGGAAATTACAATTGTCCCCAAGTGTCACAAAACCCAACCAGTACAGAGAAATTATTTTTGGATTTGGAAAATAACAACCTTTACACATTACTTTCTTTTCTTCCCGTCCGGGAGGCACATTATCTTATAAACGGTACAAATATTTATTATTACGGAACCGGTTAACTCTTGCGGACCCGGCGGTTAGTTCCACTGTCTTTCTGGCAATGTCCAGGTTACCGCCGGACCGCTTTACTTATTTTTCGGCACACAATTTTAACTCAAAACGTCTCATAGAAAAAGTCCTCATGAGTTCTTTTCAAACTTTTGAAATAAAGGTATAAGAAAAGTTATTTTTCATTATAAGGTTCGCACTTGTGGACCCGGTACAGGTCTCGATCGGGGTGTCCCTTAGGAAGGTGGGACTCGAAGTCCCGGCGGGATATAAATATTTCCTCGTATACCCCCTCCTCCCAGGCAAAACCCCACCCATTGTCTAAATTGAATGTAGTGATTGTACCTTTCTTGCGAAGTTCGTTCGCCATCGGTGGCTGGCGGCGTGCCTCGGCTCGGACCCGTAGGTTTTCTTGCTCTCGAGCCCACCACTCAGCTCTACGTCGTTGTCGTTCGGCGTCGTCGGCCTGGTGGACGGTTTGAACTTAGTTCCGCTGGTTAGCGGTGCTATTTTGAACTTGGTTCTGTAGGTAACTTTGCACAAGAACGTGGCTGTTGTTACTGGCGGACGCCGCCGCGGCGCCACTCCATTCTACCCGCGCGGCTGGCGGCTGCTCGGCTGGGAACTCCAACTCTCCCTCCTCTTCGGAACCGGTCTGCTCTGACTCCTCTGTTCCTTCGGGAATCGGGTCATCTCCTTCTTCTATGAACTCGACCACAACATCCGGTTCCTCATCAGGCTGGGGCTCTTCCTCTATGTCGGGATCTTCCGGCCGGTCAGGCACCGCAGCAGCGGGGCTTCCTTCTCTCTCCTCCTGTGGGGCTTCAGGGCTGCCCGCTTCTTCCTCCTCCGACTCTACCGCACCCATTGATAATGGCAAATCTCCGGTACCCGGGTAGGCCTCGCTCTCTTCTGTTCTGGCCTCCGGTTCTGGAGTGGGGCGGGGAATTAGTCTGCTCTGCACCACGCGGTGCAGCTGGTTAGCTGAACTGGCACTCCATCGTCTCACAGTCCACTCTGTGGCTTCCATCAGTTGGACCCGAAGGTCCTGCAGTGCGGCCTCCCAGAACGCAGGGTCCCCGTCGATGGTGAGGACGGGACCCGGTCCAGGATTGCCAAGAACGGCTCGGGCCTCCTCCTCCACTTCCTGCATCAGTTCTCGGAGCCTCATGGTTGCCATGTTTCCACTCCCAGGAACCACACCCGTCGTGGCTGGCACAGGTTCCCGTAGTGAGGCTTGTTGCAAAGGGGTGGCCACACCTTCCTCTTTTTGTTTTGTAATCCATGGGTGGGCTAAGATCTCTGGCCGCCCCCTTGGTTGTTTCCCAGCAATTGGGGCGGGCAATTGTTTTGGCGCCTCTGCCATGGCCCTCCCACAACGAGGGGCGGAGGCACACCCCTGGGCCAGCACATAGTCTCTCACATGGCGGGCCCCGCCATTTTAGTCTGGTAAAGATGGCGCGCAAAGTTCTTTTTGGCCGATAAAAGTCTTGTAAGGCGCACGATACCCGTTGAGAAATGGGCCTTTTCGCATCCTGTTCGTAGATGCCAAATTTGACTCACCGTTGCCGGGTTCTCAGGACTCAGGCGCTGGGCTACTGTCACGGTTCGGTGCCTGAGGCTGTAGGGGCCCGGTGGGTCAAATGCACAGTTAGGTAAAGAATCAAGTCTAGTTCGTAACGCTACCTGTAGGTGTCCGGTGAAGGCATCGGCGCTGCTCAGACCTCCGGGGTGATGGGCTGCAGCTAGATGGAACCGCTCCCTACATGGCGAGCGGGAGTCCCCGGGGCAGGGGCTGCACTGGTGGAATACGGCAGCTCGGTTGGTTTAGCAATGCACAAATTAGAACAGTTTCGAAAGAAGGTACGGAGACGATGCTCCTCTGCACGTGTCTTTACTGTAGTCATAAACGGTACATGACATAACAGTCAGTTCTAGGTAATGGACCGGGTGGTCCCTGTGAAGAACAGTCTCTGTCCAAGGCTCCAGTGTTTCCTTTATCTTACTGTCCCTTATTACTAGTCACTGCCTTGCGCTCCCGATCAGGATACTGGGGAACCTCTAATGGATTGCCTGAACCGTTATCCCCAAGACGGCTCTAAAGGGTCCTGAACCCCAATGGTGGGTACCCCTCTGGTACGGCTGCGGAGATGGTGGTTATTGTGATGCGCTCCTGAGAAGCTCCTCTATCACTCCGGTTTGTAGTACAGCGGTGGACGTCTGTGCTACCTCGGAACCGGTCTCCGGATGGACTGGGTGCAGGTGTCTTTTGACCCATTACTTTGTTACTTGGCCCCTTTCACGTCTGGGTCACCGCTTCTCGGTGCCCTCCCTGTTAGCTCTACCTCTGGATGTTGCATGTGGTGTATGGAGCCTTGGATTTAACTTGTTCATCACTGAGACGGGGGATACTGCATCTTCAGTCAGGGATGCAATACCCTCCTGTGACGCACTCGTTGCGGGGCGCCACAACACACAGATGACACACATGGATGCTTAAAACAGACCCTCGCAAACTTGTATTTTTTTGCACGGATGTCTGAAAGGGGCCCAAGATGAAGAAATCTATAGAACAGAGAGCGCCGGAGCCCCCGGACTGAGGTCAGGACAGAGAAAAGGGTTATAAGGCAAAAACATGGGGGAAGCAAAATAATACACACTTAGCTCTGCTCCATACCCGTCATACACACTCGGCTCTGCTCCGTACACCTCGTACACACTCGGCTCTGCTCCGTAAACCTCGTACACACTCGGCTCTGCTCCGTACACCTCGTACACACTCGACTCCGCTCCGTACACCTCGTACACACTCGGCTCTGCTCCGTACACCTCGTACACACTCGACTCCGCTCCGTACACCTCGTACACACTTGGCTTTGCTCCATACACCTCGTACACACTCGGCTCTGCTTTATACACCTCGTACACACTCGGCTCTGCTCCGTACACCTCGTACACACTCGGCTCTGCTCCGTACACCTCGTACACACTCGGTTCTGCTCCGTACACCTCGTACACACTCGGCTCCGCTCCGTACACCTCGTACACACTCGGCTCCGCTCTGTACACCTCGTACACACTCGGCTCCGCTCCGTACACCTCGTACACACTCGGCTCTGCTCCGTACACCTCGTACACACTCGGCTCCGCTCCGTACACCTCGTACACACTCGGCTCTGCTCCGTACACCTCGTACACACTCGGCTCTGCTTTATACACCTCGTACACACTCGGCTCCGCTCCGTACACCTCGTACACACTCGGCTCCGCTCCGTACACCTCGTACACACTCGGCTCTGCTCCGTACACCTCGTACACACTCGGCTCTGCTCCGTACACCTCGTACACACTCGGCTCTGCTCCGTACACCTCGTACACACTCTGCTCTACTCCGTACACCTCGTACACACTCGGCTCCGCTCAGTACACCTCGTACACACTCGGCTCCGCTCCGTACACCTCGTACACACTCGGCTCCGCTCCGTACACCTCGTACACACTCGGCTCTGCTCCGTACACCTCGTACACACTCGGCTCCGCTCCGTACACCTCGTACACACTCGGCTCCGCTCCGTACACCTCGTACACACTCGGCTCCGCTCCGTACACCTCGTACACACTCGGCTCCGCTTCGTACACCTCGTACACACTCGGCTCCGCTCCGTACACCTCGTACACACTCGGCTCCGCTCCGTACACCTCGTACACACTCGGCTCTGCTCCGTACACCTCGTACACACTCGGCTCCGCTCCGTACACCTCGTACACACTCGGCTCCGCTCCGTACACCTCGTACACACTCGGCTCCGCTCCGTACACCTCGTACACACTCGGCTCTGCTCCGTACACCTCGTACACACTCGGCTTTGCTCCATACACCTCGTATACACTCGGCTCTGCTTTATACACCTCGTACACACTCGGCTCTACTCCTTACACCTCGTACACACTCGGCTCTGCTCTGTACACCTCGTACACACTCGGTTCTGCTCCGTACACCTCGTACACACTCGGTTCTGCTCCGTACACCTCGTACACGCTCGGCTCCGCTCCGTACACCTCGTACACACTCGGTTCTGCTCCGTACACCTCGTACACACTCGGCTCCGCTCCGTACACCTCGTACACACTCGGCTCTGCTCCGTGCACCTCGTACACACTCGGCTCTGCTCCGTACACCTCGTACACACTCGGCTCCGCTCCGTACACCTCGTACACACTCGGCTCCGCTCCGTACACCTCGTACACACTCGGCTCTGCTCCGTACACCTCGTACACACTCGGCTCTGCTCCGTACACCTCGTACACACTCGGCTCTGCTCCGTACACACTGGGCTCTGCTCCGTACACCTCGTACACACTCGGCTCCGCTCCGTACACCTCGTACACACTCGGCTCCGCTCCGTACACCTCTTACACACTGGGCTCTGCTCCGTACACCTCGTACACACTCGGCTCCGCTCCGTACACCTCGTACACACTCGGCTCCGCTTCGTACACCTCTTACACACTCGGCTCTGCTCCGTACACCTCGTACACGCTCGGCTCTGCTCAGTACACCTCGTACACGCTCGGCTCCGCTCCGTACACCTCGTACACACTCGGCTCCGCTCCGTACACCTCGTACACACTCTGCTCCGCTCCGTACACCTCGTACACACTCGGCTCCGCTCTGTACACCTTGTACACACTGGGCTCTGCTCCGTACACCTCGTACACACTCGGCTCCGCTCCGTACACCTCTTACACACTGGGCTCTGCTCCGTACACCTCGTACACACTCGGCTCCGCTCCGTACACCTCGTACACACTCTGCTCCGCTCCGTACACCTCTTACACACTCGGCTCTGCTCCGTACACCTCGTACACGCTCGGCTCTGCTCCGTACACCTCGTACACGCTCGGCTCCGCTCAGTACACCTCGTACACACTCGGCTCCGCTCCGTACACCTCTTACACACTGGGCTCCGCTCCGTACACCTCTTACACACTCGGCTCTGCTCCGTACACCTCGTACACGCTCGGCTCTGCTCCGTACACCTCGTACACGCTCGGCTCCGCTCAGTACACCTCGTACACACTCGGCTCCGCTCCGTACACCTCGTACACACTCGGCTCCGCTCCGTACACCTCGTACACACTCGGCTCCGCTCCGTACACCTCGTACACACTCGGCTCCGCTCCGTACACCTCGTACACACTCGGCTCCGCTCCGTACACCTCGTACACACTCGGCTCCGCTCCGTACACCTCGTACACACTCGGCTCTGCTCCGTACACCTCGTACACACTCGGTTCTGCTCCGTACACCTCTTACACACTCGTCTCTGCTCCGTACACCTCGTACACGCTCGGCTCCGCTCCGTACACCTCGTACACACTCGGTTCTGCTCCGTACACCTCGTACACACTCGGCTCCGCTCCGTACACCTCGTACACACTCGGCTCTGCTCCGTGCACCTCGTACACACTCGGCTCTGCTCCGTACACCTCGTACACACTCGGCTCCGCTCCGTACACCTCGTACACACTCGGCTCCGCTCCGTACACCTCGTACACACTCGGCTCTGCTCCGTACACCTCGTACACACTCGGCTCTGCTCCGTACACCTCGTACACACTCGGCTCTGCTCCGTACACACTGGGCTCTGCTCCGTACACCTCGTACACACTCGGCTCCGCTCCGTACACCTCGTACACACTCGGCTCCGCTCCGTACACCTCTTACACACTGGGCTCTGCTCCGTACACCTCGTACACACTCGGCTCCGCTCCGTACACCTCGTACACACTCGGCTCCGCTCCGTACACCTCTTACACACTCGGCTCTGCTCCGTACACCTCGTACACGCTCGGCTCTGCTCTGTACACCTCGTACACGCTCGGCTCCGCTCCGTACACCTCGTACACACTCGGCTCCGCTCCGTACACCTCGTACACACTCGGCTCCGCTCCGTACACCTCGTACACACTCGGCTCCGCTCCGTACACCTTGTACACACTGGGCTCTGCTCCGTACACCTCGTACACACTCGGCTCCGCTCCGTACACCTCTTACACACTGGGCTCTGCTCCGTACACCTCGTACACACTCGGCTCCGCTCCGTACACCTCGTACACACTCTGCTCCGCTCCGTACACCTCTTACACACTCGGCTCCGCTCCGTACACCTCGTACACGCTCGGCTCTGCTCCGTACACCTCGTACACGCTCGGCTCCGCTCCGTACACCTCGTACACACTCGGCTCCGCTCCGTACACCTCGTACACACTCTGCTCCGCTCCGTACACCTCGTACACACTCGGCTCCGCTCCGTACACCTCGTACACACTCGGCTCCGCTCCGTACACCTCGTACACACTCGGCTCTGCTCCGTACACCTCGTACACACTCGGCTCTGCTCCGTACACCTCGTACACACTCGGCTCCGCTCCGTACACCTCGTACACACTCTGCTCTGCTCCGTACACCCCGTACACACTCGGCTCCGCTCCGTACACCTCCTACACACACAGTCCTGCCAGTGCCTACACTTTTGAGCTGATCATGTGACCCCTGACTCCTCCCTTCATGTGACATCATCACAGGTCCTGTCAGCACATTCAGGTCTCTACAATCTGGGATCCTCTCACATCTTCTATAGAAGAGAATTCTCCTGATTGACCATCAAGGATGGATCTGGACAGGGACAAGATGGCGGAGAGGATCTTACCCCTCACCCTAGAGATCCTCTTCCTTGTTACTGGAGAGGTGAGAGATGTCACATCACATCATTATTATCTATTATTATTATAGAACCATTTATTATGGCGCTTTACATGGGAAAAGGGGCGACATAGACAAGTACAATATACATGAGCAACACAAGGCACAGACAGGAGGAGAGAGGACCCTGCCCACGAGGGCTCACAGTCTACAAGGGATGGGTGAGGATACAGTAGGTGAGGAGAGAGGCCCCTGCCCACGAGGGCTCACAGTCTACAAGGGATGGGTGAGGATACAGTAGGTGAGGAGAGAGGACCCTGCCCACGAGGGCTCACAGTCTACAAGAGATGGGTGAGGATACAGTAGGTGAGGAGAGATGACCCTGCCCACGAGGGCTCACAGTCTACAAGGGATGGGTGAGGATACAGTAGGAGAGGAGAGAGGACCCTGCCCACGAGGGCTCACAGTCTACAAGGGATGGGTGAGGATACAGTAGGAGAGGAGAGAGGACCCTGCCCACGAGGGCTCACAGTCTACAAGGGATGGGTGAGGATACAGTAGGTGAGGAGAGAGGACCCTGCCCACGAGGGCTCACAGTCTACAAGGGATGGGTGAGGATACAGTAGGTGAGGAGAGAGGACCCTGCCCACGAGGGCTCACAGTCTACAAGGGATGGGTGAGGATACAGTAGGTGAGGAGAGAGGACCCTGCCCACGAGGGCTCACAGTCTACAAGGGATGGGTGAGGATACAGTAGGTGAGGAGAGAGGACCCTGCCCACGAGGGCTCACAGTCTACAAGGGATGGGTGAGGATACAGTAGGTGAGGAGAGAGGACCCTGCCCACGAGGGCTCACAGTCTACAAGGGATGGGTGAGGATACAGTAGGAGAGGAGAGAGGACCCTGCCCACGAGGGCTCACAGTCTACAAGGGATGGGTGAGGATACAGTAGGTGAGGAGAGAGGACCCTGCCCACGAGGGCTCACAGTCTACAAGGGATGGGTGAGGATACAGTAGGTGAGGAGAGAGGACCCTGCCCACGAGGGCTCACAGTCTACAAGGGATGGGTGAGGATACAGTAGGTGAGGAGAGAGGACCCTGCCCGCGAGGGCTCACAGTCTACAAGGGATGGGTGAGGATACAGTAGGTGAGGAGAGAGGACCCTGCCTGCGAGGGCTCACAGTCTACAAGGGATGGGTGAGGATACAGTAGGTGAGGAGAGAGGACCCTGCCCACGAGGGCTCACAGTCTACAAGGGATGGGTGAGGATAGAGTATGTGAGGAGAGAGGACCCTGCCCACGAGGGCTCACAGTCTCCAAGGGATGGGTGAGGATACAGTAGAGGAGGAGAGAGGACCCTGCCCACGAGGGCTCACAGTCTACAAGGGATGGGTGAGGATACAGTAGGTGAGGAGAGAGGACCCTGCCCACGAGGGCTCACAGTCTACAAGGGATGGGTGAGGATACAGTAGGTGAGGAGAGAGGACCCTGCCCACGAGGGCTCACAGTCTACAAGGGATGGGTGAGGATACAGTAGGTGAGGAGAGAGGACCCTGCCCACAAGGGCTCACAGTCTACAAGGGATGGGTGAGGATACAGTAGGTGAGGAGAGAGGACCCTGCCTGCGAGGGCTCACAGTCTACAAGGGATGGGTGAGGATACAGTAGGTGAGGAGAGAAGACCCTGCCCACGAGGGCTCACAGTCTACAAGGGATGGGTGAGGATACAGTAGGTGAGGAGAGAGGACCCTGCGCACGAGGACTCACAGTCTACAAGGGATGGTTGAGGATCTAGTAGGTGAGGAGAGAGGACCCTGCCCACGAGGGCTCACAGTCTCCAAGGGATGG
>JARQOC010002873.1:0-21096 GCA_033576535.1 Allobates femoralis | reverse complement strand
ACACAGCGCACAAGTGTGTGTTACGTACCGCTCTGGCTTATTGTACAGCAGCTGCCGTCGAAGTGTTCCGGGTCTGGCACTGCGCGCAGCGCGCACACAGATGCGCACAATCCCATACCACATCGAAGGAGATTACTCAGTAGACAGATCAGAGCCGTGTTGTACGGACTGCACTGTGGGTCTTCTGCAGTAGGGGCCGCATAAGTGTGTCGGGCGGGTCACTGCGCGTTGGGCTACTTATAAAGGTGCATCACCCCGACAGCGGCCGTAATGACGTCATGACGTTGGTTTCATTTTCACTCTGCCTGCAAGGTGCCAGCCCCGCCTCTGCACACACCATAGCAGTCATGGCAGCCGTGCACCGCGCCGCAACGTGGGGGATGGCGGAGCTGATCATCCTCATTGATCAGTGCGACCGTCGGGACTATTGGGGCCACCATCACCACCGGCACCCCAGGCTGCGCAATCGGTGCACCGTGCGGCGGATCCAGCGGGCCCTGCTCTGCCAACTGGGGGTACAGAGGACAGTCAAAGCGATCCAAAAAAAGATCGCTGACTTGAAGCATAAGTGCCCAGGTCGCATACTGGACATCCGTGCCAGGATTGCCAGGCTGCGTGGTGAGTAATTGTTGCCCCAAAACACACACCGCCACATGTGCATGTCCCACAATACACAAAAAATGATGGAAACATATGACAAGGGACAGTGTGGCCTACACAATCAAACACATCTTCACAGTGTTGTGCTCATCCAGTCAGCCCTAAAAATGTCTCACACGCACAGTACATGCATACAACATGAGTGTATGCATCCAGCATCACCTGGTTGATGCTAAGTAAGGCTGGGGTCACACACACAGATATCTGGCCACATATTGTTTGCAGATCTCTGTTTGCAGTCAAATCATGGTCACATGTTTACATTTGGAGACAGCCTCAAAATGGAACAATGTGTCCATGCTTTCACTGCAACCAGAGATCTGTGAACAATATCTGGCCACATATCTGTGTGTGTGTGACCTGTGAGGCACCGCCGGCATGATCCGCATGGCCGGGGTACATCACATGTAGGATCAGAGGATGATCCTGTGCACACTGGCCGGTTTTCCTGTGAGGATAATACTGTGTGAACCAACCTGAACACAATGAGGTTTCATGAGCCTAATGAGCGGCAGTGAGAGTGGGATGAGATCGAGGAGTCCATGAGGAATAGGATGTAACGAGTGAGTGCTGACAACCCGGAACACAGGGAGTTAACCTGAGCTGTGTGACAGGCTGATTAACAGCAGCTGAGGGGGGTGTGTCCATGTGGGAGTGGCTGGCACGATAAGAGCCGGCCACCTGAGTGATTGTGAGATTGATTCTGGAAGCTGAGATAGATTCTGGAGGCTGAGATTGATCCTGGAAGCTGAGATTGATTCGGATGGAAGCTGAGACCAGCCAAGAGCAGAGCAGTCCAGTCTGGAGCTCTGTGTGCATGACATGATGGGAGCATGCTAGCTCCGTGCCGGTGCCGAGGTCCGGGGTCGTGTCCGCACCTGGAGGGGGAAGCCGCGGCTGACCTGGTGGATACTGGTCCGGGCGTGGGGCGAAACACGCCCGGGAAAGGAGCCTGTGGGGATGCCTGGTGGAACCTGTGACACAGGTAGCGAGACCCGGATCCGTGCCCGGTAAGAAAGCAGTTCCCGAGCGATAGTGTGAACTGTGCACCTTGGGTGCGTAAATCATGTTAGGCGAGTATAGACCGCCCTTGGGACCGACTCAGTGGAGTCCGTTAAAGGTCCTGATGAACCGGAATGTATGTAGCCCGTGGAGGCAATTGTATGTAGTGTGCCAGGCGGGCATAGACCGCCTTTGGGTCCGAGTCAGAGTACTCAGTTAAGGGACCCGATGAACTATGTGTATGAGGGCTTAAGTAATGGCCCTGAATGAGAGATGATGGCCTATATGTAAGACCCCTGTATCAAGATGTGGGGAGAGAGTGACCCAGCGAGTATGGATGATGTTGGAGGCGTTCCGTCCTTGGGACGAGAGGGAGGCTTGCCCTGCTGCTTGCAGAGGGTACCCGTCCCTCAACCACGACCTCTAATGGTGTGGGTGTGCCTGTGGTGCCAGACACAGGGGTAATAGGGCTCCTAGTAGGTAACGGATGTAGAGGTTCCCGTGCACTATGGTTTGCCAGTCCCTGTAATGGGCCATGGAGGGGCCACAGTCCATGGATGTGGGCTGTGAGCAGGTGTGTGATCCATGGACGTTTGAATGATGGATCACATACGGTGTGTAAGGTCCCGGTCAGGCAGGATTCCTGACTACGGGTGAATGTATATCATCATGCTGGGGTGACTAAAGCCAGGCGGCAGGTACCGCCATTGGGACCCACAGGGCCCGTTGAGGCGTATGTAACGAATGTCAGAAGCAGGGGTTAGAAGGGCTCCCGTACTGGGTAACGCGTGGTTAGGCCTGAGGCCGCAGCCACGGGTTACTAGGGTTTGCCAATCCCTGTTATGAACCCGGAAGGGTCATCATCGTACTGTAACTTATGTATAGTGTAAGTAGGCCGGAGGCCGTAGCCACCATGGGAGCGGTTAGTAGAGCTCCAATGGGGACAGAAATGGTTACAGGTCCCGGGTTACTATAAAACGTTATGTGCAATATAAGTGTTATGTGATGTTAAATGTAAATGTATGGTGTATTTATGTAAAGTGTTGTTAATCAATGTGATATGTGTCAAACATGCTACCCGGGTTATGTGATTAATATGTGAAAATAAACGGGTAGACATTGGTTAACCTTATAAACACGTGTTCTTGTCGTTTTGCAAGCGGGTTCCCCGGTTGCTACCTCACAGACCCCAGGCTTAGCCGTCAAATACATAGCCACACAAGCTCTTTGTAGGACAACAATGTGTAGGCATGATCTTATAACGTCTTTTCTGTTCAAATTTTAAACTAGATGCTGAATCCTCATCAGAAGAAGGGCCCCATGCCCCACCCCCAGGTGGGCCATCAAGAACCCCGCCACATCAGGCTCAAGTGGCACCCTTGTCCCCAGGGTCAACACCTTCCCCCGGGCCTCAGGAGCCAGACGTGCCGTCACCCACCGGGACAGAGGACGTGGAGGACCAGTCAGCACCTGGCAGCCCGCTGGAGTGTGACCAGCTGTCCCCATCTGCCTGGCTGCTGGAGGAACACATCACCTCCCCACAGGAGGGCGAGGAGCTGCAAGTACCTGGCGGCCCAGAGGAGGGTTTGCCCCGTAGCCCAGGACCACTATTGCCCCTGAACCACATAATGTGGCCACAGAGCCTCAGCCCGGGAGTAACACCACCTCCCACTGTCTCGAGCTCAGTGGCGAGTCCTGGGGTGACCATGTCCCCACACAGTGACTATGGTGGTAAGTGTGTTATGTTGGCACAGACACCCTGCACACTGTTGCTTAAATTTCATCTGGGCCAAAACTATTTATGTAAACAAAGTAAACCATGTTGGTTCCCCATTTTTGCAGATGGTGAACGTGCGGGTTCATATGGATGGAGCTTGACCCCATCTCCCTCCCCGTCTGATGGTGAACTGGAGTTGGAGGAACAGGGTAAGTGGATGGTTGTGGCCAGTCATGACTACCCATCAGCAGTGACGACTGTGTACTAAAGTGTGTGTTTACTCCCAATACAGGTGCCCCTACCATGGAGGAATTCATCCAGGCCCATCAGGCATTTGTCGCCCGTTTGACCACGGCTCTACAGCGTGGCCTGCAGGACCTTGGCCGGCTGGCTCAAATGCTGGCGGCCCTACACCCACAACATGGATCCCACCCATGAATTTGAGGGATGCATTGTATCCTGGCCAAACATGGCCCCACAAACAGTTGTCCTTGTTGGACCATACAATTTTCACACGTTGGCTTGTTGCCTTGCAAAAGTGAAAATATTTTTATTGTTTTTTTTGCCCCCGTTGGGCTCTTTTCTTATAGTGTCCCACATTGGGACCATCACAAGTGTGGACTGGCTAGCCCCATCTGCCCTACAATACCTATACTGTCCCACATTGGGACCATCACAAGTGTGGACTGGCTAGGCCCATCTGCCCTACAATACCTATACTGTCCCACATTGGGACCATCACAAGTGTGGACTGGCTAGCCCCATCTGGCCTAAGCATTCTGTGTATGATGGCAAATGTCTGTGACACATGTATGTTTACAATACAATGCTGTTGTAACTTTGTTGTACGCTCCTTCATGTGACCTTACTAATATTTGGTGCCCAAACCTCACCATAAGCTAACTATGTGAGGCACATCACAACATCCCTTTGTGAATGTGCTAAGACATTCCAAATGAACCGATGGTGATCCTGCTCAGCGAGCAGTGGCCCATATTGTGTGGCTTGGGGAAACCTATTATTGGCCACACTACCATTCACCCACAAAAACCCCCACAATCCTTATTCCTAAATGAATACACAATTGTGTGAATAAAACAATTTTAATCCAGGCTGGATATAAAACGAAATAACAAATAATATGATGTATTTCTACCAAAAATAAATATCTAATTAGGGCAAAAGCCAATCAAGAAAAATAACAAATCAAAGGAGATTCCTCAAATTATAAAGTCCAGACTGCCAATTCTGTGCATTGGCTACTAGTGTCCAACTTATTCGTCCTCTGTCGGCTCTGACAATGCCGGATCCCCCCTCCTCTCAGGGCAGCCCCGACCTGCCCGAGGACGTCTTGTTGAACGACGACGTGTTTGGGGGGAAGGGGTTGACTGTGGCGGGGCCGGTCTTCTCACGGGCCGAGATGGGGCAGCAGGGGAAAGGGGCCATACATTGTGTTGCATGGGGGGGGGACGTGGCATCCCCATTGAAGGGCCCCATCATCGGCAGCATCAGCGGCATTGTTGAAGACCCTCAGAAGGATCTTTTTTTGGAGCGGCTCCATCCCTCGCAATCTGTCGCTCATGTAGAGGGCGGTGCTGTCGATGTGGGTCCGCTGTTCGCTCAACAGCACGCGTCGGGCCCAGGTCGCCAGCTCCGTCTCTGGTGGTGCAGGACGTCGGCGGCGACGGATCCCGGAGCTGGGACCTGGGCCTGGACCCACATCACTCGCCCCGCCCTCCTGCTCAGCCCCAGATGTCATGGGCTGAGCATCATCAGCGACAGATTCCTCGGCAATGGAGCCGTCCTCTTCTGGGGCCTGTGGGTGGAGAAAAAAAAAAACCCATTAGTGAAGGCAATATCAACTGTATACATTCACAACAGGACTCTAGATACCACTCCCACACACACCAAGGCCAACTACCAGAATGGAAAATGATGAATAACACAGTAAACCACAAAAGGTTAAAGACCACAACACCAGTGGTTCTCCTGTACACTCACCTCGACCATTCCAGGAAGTCAGCTCAATACATAATTAGGTATTCGTCACGGAGCCGTAATCCAATATTAGGACATGTCACCACAACACCTTGATACTGGGGGCTGTGCTGCCCAATGACACATATTGGCCACCTTTCCATTTGGACTCCTATTATGGTGAGAATCCACCCCACAGTCAACTACCTTTAACCCACTGGCAACAAAGCCAACACACATGTGTGGCAGCACCATTAACTACATGGTACTATGTGGCTGTTTGAGAACAAACCACCTACTATCTTGAAACCCTTAAATAAGTCAGCTAAACATACCAAGATGTTGTGGAAGATGCAAAATTGGAATACGGCTGGAAGCATAGAATTGAAAAGTCTTCCAAGTCATGGAAGGAGGGCAGATAGATTGACACCCCAAGGTTTCCCGCAGCAAGGAGGAAAAAATGCAAACAAATTTGGTGTGAAGGATTTATAGAAGCACACATGTGAAGGAAACATTGTGGGCCACCACTGTCACACAATTACCCACCTCCTGTGGCGCAGATGGTGATGCAGCCGGGCCTACATGGGACGCAGCAACGGGGCAGTTGGTCGTCGTTTGATGCGGGCGAACCTCGCCCAGGATGAAGGTGAAGAGGGGATAGTACCATAGGGTAGGTGATGGTACCTCCTCAGCTCCAGCCCCTGAGCGACGGCGCTGGTACAGAATGTGAGCCCGCATGAACGCCGACCTCATGTTTTTGATCTTAAGTGCCACCATATGCTGGTTCCGTGTCTTGCCTACCCTTGGCTCCAACCGATTTGCCAGAGCCACAAGAGTCCTGTAGGCCTCGGCCCTCGCTGCCCGATTTTTATATTCGGGCAGCGAGCTGCGCCACAAACATTCGTGCCGTTGATATTCCGTGAGAAGCTGGGACTCCAATTCCACAGTACCCCTCGGCATCTGCCGATGACAAAATACACAAAAAACACAGTCACAACACAAGCCATACCGACATTTCACAACTTGCCACAATGATACACATGATCATTAACTTTCTACAGGGATAATCTATGCAGCTATTTTGTGGAGTGAAACTGGGCATGAGTGGGGCATTTTCTCTATCTCACACCGCTACAAACTCAAACACATGTATGCAGCCAATATCAAGCACTGGATATCGGTGTCCACCTACAGATGTTTCAAACATTATTTAAGTCCCCAATGTACCTATTGAAACACACCTTGACACGGTGTGTGCGTACATACCTGTAGAGGCCAACATGTGACCAAACACATTGTGTGCCAACTAGTACCTGGCCAGTGTCCTAAATGGTTAGGGGTCACTATATGAGAAAGGCGGCCTGGGTGTGTGCCAACACTGCACATACTACATGTAATGTGCACCCAGATGATCATGTAGGTGTTCCTCCAGACGTGGAAGTACCATTTTAACACATGTACCCAACATCCCTGGAATGTCCGGCACAATTCTACCACCCCTGAAATGTTGATGTGAAGTACCAGCCAAAGAAATAACACCTTGCTCTTTTGCCATTGCCAAAAAGCAGAAGGTGCAATACATACTTACACTATATAAGTAGAGGCACTACCTGGCTATTGGGCGACACAGAATAAGGTACACATATTTAATATTACGTGTTAAATATTTGCATGCCGCATAAAACATGGCCATACACACATCGCCTAAGCTGCCTGTGCCAGAACCAGCTGCGTTCATTACATTTTCTTAGAAACCGCTAAAGAGGCTTACCGTCAGAGCAACAGAAGTCAAACAGGACACTAGTAGCTCAATGCACATCGACGTCTGGACAAGGTGCAGTGGCCATTGACCTGGCTTTATAGTCCGGGACACCAATCACAGCGGACACAATTATGCACATCCTGATGGGGCACCTGGGTGCGGATTAGACTTCCGCTAATTGGTGGAGATCGCAGAATCGTGATAGGTTGGCGGCCCTTTAAAAGCTGCCCATGCCGCCAAACATTACGCTTGCTGGCCAGACCCATTAGGTAAGTTTTTGTGCACACACATGGAATTTGCGCAGGGTGGGGTGCATATGTTGATGTTCTTGGAGAGCGCCGGAGACTGCTGCAGCGGCCTATATAGGGGTTTGTATTGTTGGGGACGAGATAGTGTACTGTGTGGATTTGGATACGGCATTTTGTCTGGCCCTTGACACTTTTGTTGAGATACATTGCTGTGTTTGTTTCCAGACAACATACAGGAGAATGGATGCATGACTGTAGACAGAACTGTGTAACTCATGTCGACTGGATCGATTTCTGCATACTGGTTGTGGCCAATGGAGACTGTGTCCAACGGGAATGGGATGACACATGGCTTTGAGGTGTGGCGCTCCAGACATGGCATAGATGTGTATTAAAAATGACACCTTCAAAAACATATGAAACCATGGTTAACCATCCGCAGTCATGTGCAATGTGGTTTGGTTCATGTAGCCTTTCCTCAACCTTCCATATCGGGGTACGTCACATTAGTTATTCTTCTCATTTTTACTGTAATCAATTGACATTATGGGCGGTGTAATGGCTTCTGGGACCTGTTTGAGCAACATTATTGGTGACATGTCCCTTTCTAACTCACCTAGGTGCAGATGTGTGAATTTGGGGACCTCCGATTGAAGTTGATGTACAGGAGCCCACTCTCATTCGCCGTGTTCCATGTTGTTTGGGGTGACTACTGGGTGTTTGGCGTCCTTGCTTCAGGGTTGTGTTTTGCGCCTACACAAGAGATCCCATCCTCTTGGCTATAGTGTGTAATGGAAAAGAGGTGTGGCTTGCTGAACCTGCTGACTTGGCCACATTTTGGTCTATGTACTCATGTTGTGTTTTCTCATCTACAGGTGCTGATATTGAGGATGCAGAATATCCATGACCGCAATGTTATCGTGGCTCTTGCGTTGGTGGAAGAGCAAATGTGGTATCAGGATCGGTATGAAAGGTTGATGAGGCGCAGACAGCGGCGGTTGTGGACCCGTGATTGGCTTCTGAGGCGGGAAACCCGGGGCCACATGCAGCTGTTGCGGGAGCTGGAGCTTAAGGGTATGTGCACACTGGGCGGGTTTTCGGCGGTTTACCTGTGTAAACCGCCGTTTTGCATACATTAGTTTTATTTAAATTTATGTTAATCCAAACCGACGTTTGGATTAACATTGAAACTAATGTAACCCGCCCAAGCCTGTGCACATACCGGCGGTTACCCAGCGTCATCCGTTGCTAACCCGCAGGTTTCCCAGCGGGTTAGCAAAGAATGACCATGTTCTAAAAACCGGCCGGTTCTGCAGCGGCTGCAAGCAGAATCATGTGCTGCTTCCAGCCGCTGCAGAATCGCCGCCGAGAACCCGCTGGGCAGCCGCCGGATACCGCCCGGCTCCCGCAGCTCATACCCGCCAAGAAGCCGGTGCACGGCGCCGGAGCTTCCTGGCGGGTCCCGCCAGCAGCCGCCGACAAACACGCCGGGTAATGTGCACTTACCCTAACTGTCCTGATGATTACCGAAACTATCTCCGTATGCCCGAGGACTGTTTCACCTTCCTATTGGAGCGTGTAGGGCCAATGATAGCGCGTCAGGACACTATAATGCGGCCATCAGTATCAGCTGCTGAGCGGTTGGCGATAACTTTGCGGTTCCTGCTTACAGGGCAGTCCATGACATCACTCACATACATGTCACGTGTCTCCCTTTCCCTGCTGAGCCGCCTGATCCCTGAAACGTGTTGGGCCATCTGGAGAGCTCTGCAGCCAGCCTACATGAAAATGCCTCTAACCGCCGCAGAATGGCTGGAAGTATCCCGAGGCTTTGAAACCCGGTGGAACTTCCCCAACTGTGGCGGGGCATTGGATGGTAAGCACGTGAGGATTACCAAACCTGCCCACTCTGGCTCTTTGTATTTCAATTACAAAGGGTATTGTAGTATAATCCTCATGGCTGTAGTGGATGCCAACTATGAGTTCCTCTACGTGGATGTTGGAATGCCTGGTCGCAACTCAGATGGGGGGGTGTTTGCCCTAAGCTCCTTGGCAGCACTACTAGGGAATGGTGGGCTGAACTTACCCTCAAATGAGCACACGACCGAACATCTCAACTTTGCGTTTGTGGCGGATGAAGCATTCCCACTTCAGGAACACCTACTGCGGCCATATCCCCAGAGGGCCCTTACTTCTGAGAGACGCATTTTCAACTACCGGCTATCCCGGGCCCGCCGTGTAGTTGAAAATGTGTTTGGGATCATGGCAAATAGATTCCGGATTTTTCATACGCCTATACATATGAAACCGGAGTCTATTGATGCGGTAGTGGTGGCCTGCTGTGTGCTGCACAACTTCCTGCGTCGTAGGGATAGAGCATCATACACGCCAGGAGGTTATGTAGATAATGCCGACGCTACAACAGGGGAGCTCCGTCCAGGGTCTTGGCGTGATGATGGCCATGTGATTGTGCCACTCCAGCCGCAGAGCCATGGCTGCACTCGGCAGGAGGCCAGGGACAGTAGAGACGCTTGCTGCTCCTACTTCAATGGGTCTGGTGCAGTGAGCTGGCAGGACCAGGCCATATAATGTGGCTGGCTCTGGGAGTTGGTTTTTGTGGTTTCAATGGAGGTGACAGCAGGTTAGCTGCACCCCTTTAATTTTTTTGTTGACCTTTTTCATTATGTTTGTTTTCATTATGTGCATGAGGTTTCATTATGTAGTTAGTTAGTTAGTTAGTTTAGGTTTTTTTTTTTTTTTTGTTTTTTTTCCATGCACAGTTTGCAATGTGTGGTGATTTGGTTATCCCTTTGAATGTGGCTGATTAATGTCACCTGCTCTTGAATTGTACATTGTTTTTACTTTCTGTATATTTTGTTTGCACAAGACAAGGTCAAGATTCATGCAATATATTAAACCTTTTTCTGTTGGATCCAACATCATCTGTGTGAGCCTGATTACTTGGTGGAGGAGGGCAATGTGATGCAGGGTTGGGTGGGGCCTGGGATGTCATAGCCACCTATTGGCTGGGATTGTGCAGACAATATGTGTGGGTAGCCATGTTTTTCTGAAAGTCTTTTGCCCAACAGTGTTTGTGGCCATTGTGCGTACATGATCCTTTATTTTGTTGTAGGCAGAGGGTCCCCTGCACACAGCACATTGATGCAGGACATATTCTTGTCAGGTGTTTGCTAATACACTGTCACACAGATCTTTGACTTGTTGCCTTGGAAGCTGTTCCACTACATTCACATCTGTCAGCACATATATTAAACCCCATTCAGCCTGTATACATACACATACTTCGCCACAGTTGTCACAGATAGAATTTTGACAGAAAACGCACATACTGTCTTTTGTAAGCCGCTAATGTGTGCCACACAAACGCACCTCAGTGCAATCGGCACACGCGGCTGTCACAAGCGCTGATCGTGCGTGACAAGGCAAACACTTGTACTACGCACACATAGCCCCGGACCGCTACTTTAATACACACGGGATATGTGACTGGCCACCGCTCTAGCGTGACCCATTACCATCGATTTCGATGCATTCGCAGGCTCCGCCATGTCACAAGTGCTTATTCCGTGCCACACTCCGCTCACTAGTACGGCACGTCTCGCCCATCCGCCCTTTCCGTCGTGCCCAATCACAACTCCGTACTGTTGGCCAATGGTTGTGGTTTGGGCGCGGCGTACAGGTCTGTGGCACACCTATTTGTTTTACGTCCTGCCTTTGTTGCTCCCAGATCACTCTGTGGTGGCGGTGTGTAAAGCTGGTACGCTGAGCTACAGACGGCTACTTGCGACATCCGGCGATGTATGTAGCTGTAGATGTGGCGTAGCGTAGCGCACCTTGTGGCGGCGTGTAAAGAGGGTGCGGTTCCCGTTGGTAACCGTTTGAGCGTGCTCGTGCACGTGAAGTTGCCGTTGGTATGCATCCTGCAGTGGCGGCGTGTAAAGGTACCATTAGTGATTATTTTGTTTTTCACATACTGCTCTAGGACCTATGGTTTGTTTTGGCTGATATGAGTTTGCAAATGGGGGTAACTACATCCCGTTAATATCACTTCTTGACACAGTCTGTGGAAGTGACTCACTGAGAACGAGTAGCATTTTCAAATAGGAGGCATGAATTTAAACTCGCTCAGCTCAAATTTATGATATAAATCTACCATTGGTAATTACTGAAACTGTTATAAATCCTTTTGCTGTACCATTATCTGACAATTATTCTAGGCTTGCATTTGTTTATAGTTTTGGATGACATTGTCAGAACCGGTGATACTTGGTTACTCATACATGTGTATTTTGTGGTATTGGTGTATCACGCTTTTTCCACACCAAGATTTAATGCAGGACAATTGCCTCAGTTTGTAGGTGTCACCTTCTAAATGTTTTGTCTGTTCCTATCTACTCTATAATTGCCGTAGGCAAAATCGTGTCGGACCCCGAAATCGCCGTGGCTTTGTCACTTTTGTGACGTCACCACGGCGAAGCATTGGCCGCGTAGCGGCCAATGCGAGTCGTTAGCTGCGCGAGCAATGGCCGCGAGGCCATTGCGAGTCGCTAGCTTTGTGCGAGCTTTGCGCGAAGCGGCCATTGAGAATCGCTGGCCGAAAATAGAACCAGAGGCTCGGCCACAAAGCTAGCGATTTACCGCTCAGGTAGCGAGTCGCTGCCTGAGCGGTAAATCGCTAACTTTGTGGCCGAGCCTCTGGTTCCATTCAGCCCCAATAAGTATTCAACCCTCCCAAAAAGTATTGACCCCCCCCCAAAAAAGTATTGGACCCCCCCAAAAAAGTATTGGACCCCCAAAAAAAGTATTGGACCCCACCCCCCCCCCCCCAAAAGTATTGGACTCCCTAAAAAAAGTATTGGACCCCCCCAAAAAAGTATTATGGACCCCCCCCAAAAAGTATTGGACCCCCCAAAAAAAGTATTGGACCCCCCCCAAAAAGTATTGGACCCTCTAAAAAAAGTATTGGACCCCCCCCAAAAAGTATTGGACCCCCCCAAAAAAAGTATTGGACCCCCTAAAAAAAGTATTGGACACCCCAAAAAAAGTATTGGACCCCCAAAAAAAGTATTGCCCCCCCCCCCCCAAAAAGTATTGGACCCCCCCAAAAAGTATTGGACCCCCCCAAAAAGTATTGGACCCCCCCCCAAAAAAAGTATTGGACCCCCCCAAAAAAGTATTGGACCCCCCAAAAAAAGTATTGGACTCCCCCAAAAAGTAGCTATAACTACTATAATCAAATTAATGCACGTTCTAGAATCCCGATGCATTTGCATCGGGCTCACAGCTAGTATCTTATATATAATTGCCGTAGCGCACTTCCGTCATATTCGGCGCTACTTCCGTCGCCGTGGACGTGGCTGCCTTGCAGCCACGCGACCCACGAAGCATTGGCCACGTAGCGGACAATGCGAGCATTGGCCGGCGCGAGCAATGGCCGCGAGGCCATTGCGAGCTGCTGCCTGAGTGCGATCAATGGCCGCGAAGCGGCCATTGCGAGTCGTGGGCACCATCCAACGACCGACCACAGCCGAGCCCCCTGGCCGAAAATCGAACCAGGGGCCCGGCCATAAATTTTGCGAGATACCGCTAATGTATCTCTATGGGAAGTGAGGCGCTATGCTGATTGGTCGCTGTGTGGTGCCGGCGACCAATCAGAATACCGCCTCACTTCCCATAGACATATAATGGACTACTTTGAGTTTCAAATTTACCGCTCAAAGTGAGGCGCTATTCTTTTTTTAAACATTAAATTTTTATTGAAAGAAAAATTTTTTTTGCATAAATTGAGCAACAAACATACATAACAGTAGTGGTTCTCTGTCGGAATCATATCCGGGAGAACAGTCAGAAAGACAATATAAAATACCAAAATATAACAATTAAAGGTCATAAAGGGGATAAAGAGAATAAAAGAGATAAGAGAAAGGGAAGCAGAGAGGGGGGATGAGTTCGGAACCAGGGATGGGGGTGAGACGGGGAGGGAGGGAAACTCTCAATGACTGCCGCACCAGCCGAGGAACGTTCTACTCTCTGGTTATATGTAGGGTATCAAAGGATCCGATTAAGCTGAAAACACTATGTGTGATGACTTCCTCTGAACAGGCATCTCACAGGGGAGACCGGTTCTTCTAACCATTTCTTCTAACTCGGTGGGCCCGCAGGGCAAGAGGGCTGGAGGAGGCCCCAAGGGATCGGTGCAGCTCCCGGGTGGGAGGCCCAAACACTCCATCTATCGTGAATCGTCCGTCTGGTCGGTCCATTTAGTGCTAAGTGATATTCCTGGTGAAAGATCCAATTGATCTTATGGAGCAATTCAGTTAAGGAAGGAGATGAGGGAGCTTTCCACTTTGCGGCTAGGCACAGACGGGCAGCAATGAGAATATATGATACTGTCCCTCTCAGCGGGATGGGGAAATCTTGAACCCAAGGTCACCTTCCCATTTTCTCATGTATGGGAGTTTCATCTCGCTAGCCACGGATACTAATCCTCTATAAATTCTGGACATCATTCGTGGTTTAGGGGGATCCGTTTGAACAGCACCAAGAAGAAACGGTACCGGGGGGGGAGCACAGGTAATGGGACATACAAGGCCCTACGCAAAAGATGGTCTATTTGGGAGAATTGTAAAAATGCCGAACGACATTCAGGGAACCATCTACACAGGGACTCAAACGTGGGCCATGTCCCTTCCTGGCAAAAGTCTCCCAGGGACCCCAATCCTATATCCTCCCAGGTCTTCGTCTGGATTGATGGGACAAGGAGGCGCAGCGCCCTAATAGGCACATTCTCCGGTGGAGCACGGGTCCAGGCCCGCGGCACCGACCTCCAACAGTGTAAGAGGGCTTGGGAAGTCTCGAGTTGACGAGCCTGGGCAACTGGCCGAACTGACTCCGCCAACAGGAGGTCCCCCAGAGTGCCACTCCTCAGGTGAGAGGTCTCAATGGAGACCCATCTGAGATGGTCAGGGCTACGCCACCAAGACCCAGCCTCCTCCAGGACTATAGCTCTATGATATTCCAAAATGTTTGGCATTCCCATGCCCCCCTCTCCCATCGGAGCATACATCGTCTCCCTAGCTACGCGTGGGATCTTGTTAGCCCAAATGAATGCATTGATTGCGCTCTGCAATTTAGTTAACAGGGCCTTGGGGATCCTAACAGGGACACACCTAAATACATATATTATCTTTGGTAAAGTCATCATTTTAAAGGCGTGCAATCGAGCAATCCAAGACAGGGTCTTAGCACCGTATGTAGTGACATCCAAAAGGACTCTCGATAGTAGTGACTCATAATTAAGTCGCACTAGTTGGTCGGCGGGTGCCAATGTGATCCCAAGATAGGGTATGCCACCTCTAGACCAACGAAACGGCAAAATCTCTGTGAGAGCAGCTATTTCCGAGTCTGGAATTCCCAGTGGGAGAATAGTTGAATTTAGCCGCGTTCATTTTGTAGAACGAAACCATCGAGTAGTCCTTCAGGATGCGCATGACTGCTGGGAGAGACCGAGACACCTCCGTACAAGTGATGATAATATCATCAGCGTACAAACCAATGGTATGGACATCTCCGCCCACCCGAACACCCGACACGTCCTGTGCGGAGCGGATTTTCTCAGCCAGGGGCCCCACTGCCAGGGTGAAAATCACCGGTGACAGCGGGCATCCCTGGCGAGATCCGTTCGTAATCTGGAAGACAGGCGAGAGGAAGCCAGATGTAGAAACTCTGGCATTAGGGTTGGAGTATAGGGATAGAATCGCCTTCAAGAAGGAGCCCACAATGCCAAACCTTCGAAGGACCGCCTCCAGGTAACCCCAGTGCACCCTGTCGAACGCCTTCTCTGCATCTAAAGACAGGAATGCACCGGGGGCCCCCCACAGCCCCATGGACCCCACGAGATCCACCATTCTTCTCGTCCCATCCTTCGCCTGTCTCCCAGACACGAAACCCACCTGATCCGGATACACAGCGACCAATCAGAATAGCGCCTCACTTCTCATAGAGATACATAGCGGTGTTTCGTACAATCCATGGCCGGCCCCTTGGTTCGATTTTCGGACACGGCGCTTGGCTGTTGCCGGTCCACGAAAACCGCAATGGACCTACGTGCCGGACTTATCGTGCCTGCAATGACTCACCTATCTATCTCTATATCTATTTCTCTTTCTCTATTTCTCTATTTATCTTTTTATCTATCTATCCATCCATCCATCTATCTATCTATCATTCGGTCCAACGACCGACCACAGCCGAGCCCCGTGGCCGAAAATAGAACCAGGGGCCCGGCCATAAATTTCGCGAGACACCGCTAATGTATCTCTATGGGAAGTGAGGCGGTATTCTGATTGGTCGCCGACAGCACACAGCGACCAATCAGAATACCGCCTCACTTCCCATAGACATATAATGGACAACTTTGAGTTTCAAATTTACCACTTAAAGTGAGGCGCTATTCTGATTGGTCGCCGGCAGCACACAGCGACCAATCAGAATAGCGCCTCACTTCTCATAGAGATATAGAATGGACGAAAAGTCGTCTATTATCTCTATGGGAAGTGAGGCGGTATTCTGATTGGTCGCTGTGTGCTGCTGGCGACCAATCAGCATAGCGCCTCACTTCCCATAGAGATACATTAGCGGTTTCTCGCGAAATTTATGGCCGAGCCCCTGGTTCGATTTTCGGCCACGGGGCTCGGCTGTGGTCGGTCGTTGGATGGTGCCGGAGACTCGCAATGGCCGCGGGCATTGCTAGCGCTCAGGCAGCGGCTCGCAATGGCGTCGCGGCCATTGCTCGCGCCGGCCAACGGCTCTCAATGGCCTCGCGCCTGCCGCCATTTTATGAATTCAAATATCGCGGCCGCCATTTGAGACCGCGAAATTTGAATTTTTTACCTCAGACGTCATTCCTGCTTTGACGATTCCTGTCACAGTGACGTCGGGAAGCAACTCCTGTACATTTTTGACAGAAAATCAGATAAGATATCTTTTTTGGTCGAAAATTAATATTAAAGTATATATTGTACTACTTATACTACCAATATTAACCCTTTATAGTCATTTTTGGGTGTAATTTCTATTATCTTTGCTACTTATTAAAAACAGCCTATCTATGTATCGATCTGTCTATCTATCTATATCTATCTATCCATTTATCTATATCTATCTAGTTATCTATCTATATCTATCTATTTATCTATCTATATCTATCTATTTATTTATCTCTATCGATATCTATCTATCTCTATCTATCTCTATCTCCATCTATTTATATCTATCTATTTATATCTATCTATCTCTATCTATTTATCTATCTATCTCTATCTATTTATCTATCTATCTCTATCTATTTATCTATCTATCTCTATCTATTTATCTATCTATCTCTATCTATTTATCTATCTATCTCTATCTATTTATCTATCTATCTCTATCTATTTATCTATCTATCTATCTATTTATCTATCTCTATCTATTTATCTATCTATTTATCTATCTATCTCTATCTATTTATCTATCTATTTATCTATCTATCTCTATCTATTTATCTATCTATCTATTTATCTCTATCATTTATCTATTTATCTATTTATCTCTATCTATTTATCTATTTATCTATATACTATTCTATCTATATCTATCGATCTATTTCTATATCTATCTATATCTATCTATATCTATCGATCTATTTCTATATCTATCTATATCTATCTATATCTATCGATCTATTTCTATATCTATCTATATCTATCTATCTATATCTATCGATCTATTTCTATATCTATCTATATCTATCTATCTATATCTATCGATCTATTTCTATATCTATCTATATCTATCTATCTATATCTATCGATTTATTTCTATATCTATCTATATCTATCTATCTATATCTATCGATCTACATCTATGTATATCTATCTATATCTATATCTATCTATGGCAAAGCGGCCATCGAGAGTCGTTGCAGGGCCTCCGGCCCCGGTGACGACCGACGAGAGCCGAACGCCGTGGCCCTACATAGAACCAAGGGCCTGCCCATGCATAGCTCTAAAGACTGCTATGAATCTCAATGCGAAGTGAGGCGCTATGCTCATTGGTCGGCGCCAGCACATAGCGACCAATGAGCATAGCGCCTTACTTACAGCTGTAAATTTGAAACTCAAAGTCCTCCAGTTGTACTGCCACTGCGAACTTAACCCCTTATATACCAGTTCAGCATTAACTCCATACTTTTTAGTGTCTATTAGTACTGGCAGTGGTACATTAACCCCTTATATTCTCTTTTTGGTGTTATTTCTATAATATAGTGTGTAGTTGTAATGCCACTGCCAAGTTAACCCCTTATATACCATTTCTGCATTAAGTGCTTCCTTTGTAGTGTCTATTACTATTGGCAGTGCTACATTAACCCCTTGCACACCATTTTGGATATAATTTACACTGCTTAGTCTGTTGTGGGAGTGCCGGTGGGACATTAACTCCTTCAATCATCTTTTGATATCATTATAAGTTCCTACTTTAATAGAGTCCTGCCAGTCGGACATTAACCCCTTCTAAACCTGCACTATATTGGTACCCTGATAGTTTGGACTACATCGGCTACTTAGTCATACATCTGACGTTAAAGTCTCTTTTTAATTGGTTGTAATACAGATTCATTTCTAATTACAAGTACATACACTCACTATAAGTAACTGTTTGCCACTTAAAAATATACAGAAATTTCAATTTACTCTTCCTACAAAAATTAAACAAATAAAATCATGCTATTGTACATGTATATACTCTCACTATTCATATCTTCCTTAACAAACATTCTACTTCACATTGCATTGTATTGTGATTACATTTGCAAACATGAGCTCTGAGAAATCGGCTGACGTGGCCAAGAAAGCGCCTGTGCCTGCACCGAAGGCTAAGAAGCGCAGCACGGAGAGTGCTGAAGACAGGCGCATTAAATTGGACAAAAAGAAGGCTGCATATTACCAACGCATTGCCAAGGAGTCTCATGAAGAGAGAAGCCTGAGATTAAAAAATAAAGCTCTGGCAGCCCGGGAGAGTCGCAGAAACATAAGTTCTGACTGTATGAAAAATGATGAGGTGGCCAAGAAAGCGGCATTTACTATACCGAAGCGTAAGAAGATTACCACCGAGATTGCTGAAGACATACGCATTCGATTGGAGAAAGGGAAGGCTGCGTATTACAAACGCATGTGCAACGAGTCTCCTGAAGAGAGAAGCCAGAGATTTAAAAAAAATGCTCTGGCAGCCCGGAGCGTCGCAGAAAGAGCAAGTTAATGCAGCAAGTCATACCTTCTCCCGATCTCACCGCTTCCAGCTCAACAGCCGTTGAATTGCCGCATACTGAACATCCTTTACCACCGGCAAAGTGTGCACGTAAGCGAAAACACTGTGCTGCCGAGACAACATATGATAAACAGGCTCACAGCAACAAAGATCAAATTGCTTTAAAAGCACGTATCAGTGTGGAGTCTCCTAAGTCCAAACAACTCCGGTTACAAAATTCTGTTGCGGCTCAACACCGACGACGTGCACGCACTGCTTCCATCTCTACATTCAGACAGCCTCAGCTTCATATACCATCTACATCCTCATTCATTGAATGTGTGGAACCTGAAGCAGTGCAACGTCTAATATATGTTGGCCTACATAAAAAATAATCTTTTGTTACCTCCTACTGTCCTTATACATCCCATTGGTTTTACCGATGAGGACACTTCCATTGTAGAGCACAGCTGTGGTCCAATGACATATACATGTCAATATTGTCAGGCACTACATTTTCATGCTGAGATGCCATGTGACCAAAATTATACACTCTGCTGTCACAAGGGCAAGGTCCAGATACCTATCCCTGAATACCCTGAGGTATTCAAGCGTTTACTTAAAGGTGAAAGTGAGTACAGTCGTAATCTCATGGACAACATCCGAGCCATCAACAGCTCTTTTGCTTTCGCCTCCATGGGGGCCAATATTTCTCCACCACCTGGACATGGCCCTTACTGTTTCCGCATACATGGCCAAATCTACCATCGCACTGGCACATTACATCCGGCAGATGATCAAGTTCCAACGTATGCTCAACTTTACATCTTGGATACTGCTACCGCCAACGAACAACGTTTGCAATGTCAACCAAATTTACAATGCCATCCAACTTTAATGAGTATTATTGCTCTGCAATTAGAAAACATCAATCCTTTTGTAGCTGCATACAAAATGCTCCGTGACGTGGAACAGGAAGAACAACCAAAGGCTGAAAGAAATGGCACTGCCATGACAAACATTACGATGGCACTTAAACAACACCGCAGTCAAGACCCTCGACGCTATAACAAATCCTACTGTTATGGTGGGTTTACACACACCAATCATTGTATCCAATCTCTGAACCAATCTCTGGTTGCAGTGAAATCATGGACACATAGTTCCATTTTGTGGCTGTGTACAACATGGAGCAATCTGTCCATGATTTCACTGCAACCAGAGATTGGTTCAGAGATTGGATACAATGATTGGTGTGTGTAAACCCACCATTAACGAAGTAGCTGTTGTATTTGAAAATAACAATGGGGAGCCACCATTCAACCGAGATATATTGATCCATTTAAAAGCCGATCCACAAAATCCTTTGGCTCCAAAGACACAACAGGTCAGCATTCTTCACAGTAACTTGGATGCGTTACTCTATCCTTTATTTTTCCCTTACGGAGAACAAGGGTATGATGGACTGAAACATCAAGGAAAAAGTGAACGCAGGGTTACACAACTCCAATATTACTGTTATGTGCTGTCTGTCCGCAATGAGTTTAATCCCGTTTTGAATGGTGGCAAATTGACACAGCAGTATTTAGTTGATTCTTATGTGAAAATTGAGGCCAATCGACTGAATTTTATCCGTCAACACCAGTCAGATTTAAAAGTCGAGGATTATTGCATACTTCAAGAGCATCTCATCAACAAATCCATTCAAAAAGGCATTCCCATTGGCAGAACTGTGATTCTACCATCATCTTTCGAAGGCAGTCCCAGAAATATGCAGCAGCGGTATCAAGATGCCATGGCTATAGTCACTAAATTTGGTCGCCCAGATCTATTTGTCACCATGACATGTAATCCCAAATGGAATGAGATCACTAACAATTTGGAACCATGGCAACGTGTCGAACACAGATCAGATTTGGTGGCACGGGTCTTCAGAATAAAACTTGAGGCACTGTTAAAAGACATTAAAAATGGATTATTTGGAAAAGTTTGCGCCATGGTTCATGTAATTGAGTTTCAGAAACGTGGGCTACCTCATGCTCACATTTTGATAATTTTGGATGCCACCTCAAAATTACGCACAGAGATTGAAGTTGACAATACTGTTTGGGCTGAAATACCAGATCCTATCACCTACCCTCAGCTTCATAAGATCGTCATGCAACATATGATTCATGGTCCCTGTGGAGAACTGAGGCCAAATTCACCATGTATGCATCTTGGGAAGTGTAGCAAAGGTTTCCCCAAACAATTTCAGGATTCGACTGTCATCGCAAAGGATGCCTATCCGACGTATCGACGAAATACAGGACCATCATTTGAACACCATTCCGTCATGATTGATAATTCGTGGGTAGTTCCTTATAATCCTTTCTTACTACTCAAATATAAGTGTCATATCAATGTGGAAGTTTGTGGCTCCA
>JARQOC010002872.1:0-21106 GCA_033576535.1 Allobates femoralis | reverse complement strand
ACGGAGGGTGAACCCGAAAGCAGACCCGGCATCGGAGGTGGGGGGCCATCCAGAGGAGGGGGAGGCCAGAGGATGGGTAGGGCTTCCGCCCCCGCCGCCAGCAGCGCGGCAGGTGAAGCTGCAAACCGGCCCCGGCATCGGGGGTGGGGTGCAGTGACAGGTGGGGGCCATCTGGAGAAGGGGGAGGCCTGAGGAGGGGGGCGGGCATCCGCCCCTGCCGCCAGCAGCGTGGTGGGTGAAGCCGCACACAGGTCCCGGCTGTCACAGAGATCACAGCCGGGATCACAGCCTCAGTACCCGGCGGGGCCGGTTGCAACGGGAGGCTCTGCGCAGCTTGAGGGCTCTGGCTCCCGGTGGTCTGTGGTGTGTGCCCTGCTTCTTCCCGCACACTTTTTGAAATGTGTGTGCCGGAAGTGTGGTTTTTGACGCGCGAGACTCTCAATATGTCTTTGCACGGTGCGTTGTTTTAACGCACCCATTGTTTTCTATTGACAGCTGGTGCCTACAACTCGCATGCAGTCGCAGCATGCCGCGACTGAAACTCGCTTTGCGAGTTCAGTGCTTAAAATGCACACCAATGTGCCCGACATGATAGAAAAGCACTTGTCCTGGTGCAATGCGAGTTTATCTCGCATTGCCCTCGTGCGAGGCACTGGGATGATGTCGGATAATGTGCCTTCAGCCTAAGGGTCACAGTAATCCCCAAAGGAGTATTCACATGTTAAACATTTATACATATCTAGAGTATTTGCCATACATGTGTTATTTGTGTTAATTTTACTTTATACTCCCGTTCGCTCTTCAGAAAGAAGAGTCTATGCATGCTGTGCTCAACTGCGTACAACAAAGACCCCTACCTTCCAATGTACAGGGTTTGCATATACTCAGTAAATAATCACCCAAGTTGACTCCCGCTCATACACCGCTCCTCTTTTGGCACGGAGAAAATCCATATGAGCAAAAACTGATGAGGTTGTCTGTGACTAGGTTGTTGGCACCCAAGCAAAATGGCCTAGGGAGTAGGTCACCATTATGTAGGTTCTGCACAACACCTCTAAAGCCTTTTTTTTCTTTTAATAAATTGAAGCAACAGTTTCGAAATAATGTCATCAAAAACAATCCAAGGATTACAAAATCAGAAGTGAAGATAGGAGAAAGACTTGGCAGAAATGTGAAATAGTTTATTTTCCTAATAAATAAATAATAATAATAATAATTTTCCTGAGAAGTCTGATTCATCTTGATATTGTAGGTGCTTCCATCTGGGCCACATCTAGACGAAGTTCTTTCTTGTACAGGTGGAGCTTCGATAAAGAAAGAAATGAAAGTGGACAACTTGGAAACAATTACACCACTCACCTTACTGCATATCTGATCGCAGCGGCAGATCCATCAGCTACATCCATAATCTGTGCTCGTTGGACAGTAGCTCAGGAGCTCTCTCACCTCTTGTTTGTGAAAGAACATGTGACCTCACGCTAGGCCGGCTAATCAAAAGAAGAGCTGCGAATACAGTTGGATGAGAGGTGGTCCTCTGGCTTCCTGTCTAACTGATGCAGATCATTGAGGTCACCACTGGATTGATTAGTAGGAATGCATATCCACCGACTTTACTTAAAGGAACCTGTCGCGTCATTTTTGTATATTAAACTACCCCCAGTGTCTTGTAAATGTTGAAATGTCCATCACTAGCATGGCATTTTCAAGCAAAAGTTCCCCATATTAATGTAAAAAAAAACGCTTTTTAGCATTGTGTGGAAGCATCACAGATCTTCTGTTTCAGTCATCAAGGTGGTTCTCCATAGAGGTTGTCACATTCCTCTTCAAAGGATGCCTGCCACCCGCTTTGGTATTGATTGCTGTGATTAGCTCGATGTCATGATAGTGATCCCGAGTTTGTGCATTGCCTATCGGCTCCCTGGGCATGCGGACTGAATCTGGGTGTACACTCCCAGCTTCATTTCATATGTGCAGCAGGAAGCTAATAGCTTAATGACGACACAGCTGAGGGAACTGGTGGAAACGACAGCTAGAGACCGCCAACTTCTGCAGCAGGTGGCACAGTGCCTGGCGAATGTACCTGAGGTTAATCCGGAGGCTGACCAGAGGGTGATTCATGTGAGTGGGCGCTGGCAGAAACTGACTACAGAGGATGATGTGAAGCTTACCTGACCACATTTGAACGTATGGCGGAGCGGGAAAAGTGGCCAAAGGCACGATGGCTCGGCTTGCTTGCTCCGTTTCTTGCCAGTGAGGCCCAAAAAGCTTACTTTGATCTGGAGCCTGAAGTAGCGCAGGACTTTGATAAACTAAAAGCCAAGATCCTGGCCCAGTTGGGAGTGACGACGGCTGTATGAGTACAGAGAGTTCACCAATGGATTTATCAGCCCGATAAACCACCACGGTCTCAGATGTTTGACCTTATTCACCTGGCTAAGAAATGGCTACAACCTGAGGTGTTGACAGTGCCAGAGATGATACAAAGAGTCGTCCTGGACAAGTACCTAAGAGCTCTACCGCCAGCCCTGAGAAAATGGGTAAGCCATGGAATCCCCATGATGGCAGATCAGCTGGTGGATCTAGTGCAGCGTTATTCCGTGGCGGAAGGACTCCTGGACGACGCTACACATCCTCTTTCTTCCCCCTCTCTGCGGAGATCTAGTAAGACTGTCCCAGGGTCTAGGGGAGGAGACAAAAGTTCTAAGACAGTGGTGAGGAAAACAGGACTGTCAGCCCTGTGAGGCCTTAGGTGCCAAACTATGGATTAACCCCTTCATGACCGAGCCTATTTTGACCCTAAAGACCGAGGCATTTTTGTCAATTCTGACCAGTGTCCCTTTATGAGGTAATATCTCTGGAACGCTTCATTGGATCCGAGCGATTCTGAGATTGTTTTTTCGTGACATAGTGGGCTTCATGTTAGTATTAAATTTAGGTCGTTCATTTTTGCGTTTATTTGTGAAAAAATCAAAAATTTGGCAAAAATTTTGAAAATTTAGCAATTTTCTAAATTTTATTTTTATTCTGCTAAACCAGAGAGGTATGTGACACAAAATAGTTAATAAATAATATTTCCCACATGTCTACTTCACATCAGCACAATTTTGGAAGAAAAGAAAAATTTTGTTCGGACGTTATAAGGGTTCAAAGTTCATCAGCAATTATTCATTTTTCCAGCAAAATTTACAAAACCATTTTTTTAGTGACCACATCACATTTGAAGTCTCTTTGAGGGGTGTACATGACAGAAAACACCCAAAAGTGACACCATTCCAAAAACTGCACCCCTCAAGCTACTCAAAACTACATTCAAGAAGATTATTAACCCTTCAGGTGCTTCACAGGAACTAAAATAAAGTTGAAGGAAAAAATGGACATTTTAATTTTTGTAACAAAAATGTTCTTTTAGCCTCAATTTTTTCATTTTCACATGGGCAACAGGATAAAATGCATCGTAAAATTTGTTGGGCAATTTCTCCTGAGTGCACCGATACCTCATATGTGGTCATAAACCACTGTTTGGGCGCACGGCAGGGCTCAGAAGGGAAGGAGCGACATTTGAATTTTGGAGCCAATTTTCCGTTCAAAAAGTGAAATGGCGCTCCTTCACTTCTGAGCCCTGCCGTGTGCCCAAACAGTAGTTTATGACCACATATGAGGTATCGATGTACTCAGGAGAAATTGCCCAACACATTTTGGGATGTATTTTATCCCTTTGCCCATGTGAAACTGAACAAATATAGACAAAAAGAAATTTTTTGTGAAAAAAAAAAGTGTTTTTTCATTTTTATGGATGAATTTGTGAAGCATCTGGGGGTTCAAAGTGCTCACTACGCATCTAGATATGTTCCTTAGGGGGTCTAGTTTCCAAAATGGGGTCACTTGTGGGGGAGCTCCAATGTGGAGACACACAGGGACCCTCCAAACGCAACATGGTGTCCGCTAACAATTTGAATGGAAAATGAGCTCAAATTGTTAGCGGACACCATGTCGTGTTTGGAGGGTCCCTGTGTGTCTCCACATTGGAGCTCCCCACAAGTTACCCCATTTTGGAAACTAGACCCCCAAAGGAACATATCTAGATGCATAGGGAGCACTTTGATCCCCCAGATGCTTTATAAATTAATCCGTTAAAAATGAAAAAGCACTTTTTCTTCCACAAAAAATTTATTTTTTCATTATTACGGATCAATTTGTGAAGCATCTGGGGGTTCAAAGTGCTCACTATGTACCTAGATATGTTCCTTTGGGGGTCTAGTTTCAAAAATGGGGTCACATGTGGGGGAGCTCCAATGTGGAGACACACAGGGACCCTCCAAACGCAACATGGTGTCCGCTAACAATTTGAATGGAAAATGAGCTCAAATTGTTAGCGGACACCATGTCGTGTTTGGAGGGTCCCTGTGTGCCTCCACATTGGAGCTCCCCCACAAGTTACCCCATTTTGGAAACTAGACCCCCAAAGGAACATATCTAGATGCATAGGGAGCACTTTGATCCCCCAGATGCTTTATAAATTAATCCGTAAAAATGAAAAAAGCACTTTTTCTTCCACAAAAAATTTATTTTTTCATTATTACGGATCAATTTGTGAAGCATCTGGGGGTTCAAAGTGCTCACTATGTACCTAGATATGTTCCTTTGGGGGTCTAGTTTCAAAAATGGGGTCACATGTGGGGGAGCTCCAATGTGGAGACACACAGGGACCCTCCAAACGCAACATGGTGTCCGCTAACAATTTGAATGGAAAATGAGCTCAAATTGTTAGCGGACACCATGTCGTGTTTGGAGGGTCCCTGTGTGTCTCCACATTGGAGCTCCCCCACAAGTTACCCCATTTTGGAAAACTAGACCCCCAAAGGAACATATCTAGATGCATAGTGAGCACTTTGAACCCCAGGTGCTTCACAAATTGATCCGTAAAATGAAAAAAGTAAGTTTTTGTGGAAAAAAAAAGTGCTTTTTCATTTTATGGATGAATTTGTGAAGCATCTGGGGGTTCAAAGTGCTCACTATGCATCTAGATACGTTCCTTAGGGGGTCTAGTTTCCAAAATGGGGTCACATGTGGGGGGAGCTCCAATGTGGAGACACACAGGGACCCTCCAAACGCGACATGGTGTCCGCTAACAATTTGAATGGAAAATGAGCTCAAATTGTTAGCGGACACCATGTCGTGTTTGGAGGGTCCCTGTGTGTCTCCACATTGGAGCTCCCCCACAAGTGACCCCATTTTGGAAACTAGACCCCAAAGGAACATATCTAGATGCATAGAGAGCACTTTGATCCCCCAGATGCTTCATAAATTAATCCGTAAAAATGAAAAAGCACTTTTTTTCCCACAAAAAATTTATTTATTCATTATTACGGATCAATTTGTGAAGCATCTGGGGGTTCAAAGTGCTCACTATGCATCTAGATACGTTCCTTAGGGGGTCTAGTTTCAAAAATGGGGTCACATGTGGGGGAGCTCCAATGTGGAGACACACAGGGACCCTCCAAACGCAACATGGTGTCCGCTAACAATTTGAATGGAAAATGAGCTCAAATTGTTAGCGGACACCATGTCGTGTTTGGAGGGTCCCTGTGTGTCTCCACATTGGAGCTCCCCCACAAGTTACCCCATTTTGGAAACTAGACCCCAAAGGAACATATCTAGATGCATAGGGAGCACTTTGATCCCCCAGATGCTTTATAAATTAATCCGTAAAAATGAAAAAGCACTTTTTCTTCCACAAAAAATTTATTTTTTCATTATTACGGATCAATTTGTGAAGCATCTGGGGGTTCAAAGTGCTCACTATGTACCTAGATATGTTCCTTTGGGGGTCTAGTTTCAAAAATGGGGTCACTTGTGGGGGAGCTCCAATGTGGAGACACACAGGGGCTCTCCATACGCAACATGGTGTCCACTAAAAATTGGAATAGTTAGCGGACACCATGTAGGATATGAAGAGCCCCTATGTGCCTAAACATTGGAGTTCCCCCACAAGTGACCCCATTTTGGAAACTAGGCCACCCAAGGAACATATCTAGATGCATAGTGAGCACTTTGAACCCCCAGGTGCTTCACAAATTGATCCGTAAAAATGAAAAAAGAAACTTTTGTGGAAAAAAAAAGTGCTTTTCATTTTTATGGATGAATTTGTGAAGCATCTGGGGATTAAAAGTGATCACTATGCATATAGATACGTTCCTTGGGGGGTCTAGTTTCAAAAATGGGGACACTTGTGGGGGAGCTCCAATGTTCAGGCACACAGGGAGGGGCTCTCCATACCCGACATGGTTTCCGCTAACAATTGAAGCTAATTTTCCATTGAAATTGTTAGCGGACACCATGTCGCATATGGAGAACCCGTGTGCCACCAGCACAAGGGCAACTGGAAGAGTTGGGGTACAGCACCAGAAAATGCCGCCTCTAATGAATGCGCTATTTTCTTGGGTGGCTGTGGGTTGCAATTTGCAGTGTAGGGGACCCACAACATTTGGGTCTCTCCACGCTGAGGATTCCAGTCAGCCAGCTGCCAAGTTGTACCTGGCTGGCTACCAAAAATACAGCGAAGCCAGTTTTTTTTTTATTTCTAGAACTAATTCTAGAAAAAAAAATTGACGTGGGGCTCCGCCATATTTTTGGTCCAGCCAGGTACAACTTGGCAGCTACAGACTGCCAGCAATCCCCAGCTGCCTCGTTGTACCTGGCTGCAACCAAAAATACAGCGAAGCCCATTTTTTCTTATTTCTAGAACGAATTCTAGAAAAAAAAAAATTACGTAGGGCTCCGCCATATTTTTGGCCTAGCCAGGTACAACTAGGCAGCTGGGGGCTGGAATCCTCAGCATGGAAAGGCCCAAGCGTTCTGGGCCCCCCATGCTGCGAATTGCAGCCCGCAGCCGCCCCAGAAAATGGCGCATTCATTGAAGCGCCATTTTCTGGCGCTGTACCCATGCTCTTCCAGTTGCCCTGGTGCCGGTGGCAAACTGGGTAATAAAGGGGTTAATGCCAGCTTTTTATTGGCAGCTGGCACTAAGCCCGAGATTCATAATATTGGGCCAATGTTAGACCCGCCATTAGGAATCTCTGCTAAGTAGTCAATAAATACACACAAAGAAAAATATTTTTATTTGGAAAAAAAACAAACAAAATTCAGACTCCATCTTTATTATAAAAAGATCCGACGTAGTCCATAACGAAGGTCCCACGACGCTCAATCGCCTCCGACGTAGTCCACAACGAACGTCCCACGATCGTCATGCAGGCGGATTGGACTGCAAAGTAGCGATCTGACAGCCCGGGTGCAGTGATCCACACCGGGGCTTTGAGATCGCTTTCTGCAGTTCGATCCGCATGCAGGCAGATCGGACTGCAGAGCAGCGATCTGGCATCCCGGGTGCAGCGCCGGGGCTGCGAGATTGCTTTCTGCAGCTGGATCCCCATGCAGGAGGATTGGACTTCAGATCAGCGATCTGGCAGCCCGGGTGCAGCGCCGGGGCTGCGAGATCGCTTTCTGCAGCTCGATCCGCATGCAGGCGGATCAGACTGCAGAGCAGCGATCTGGCAGCCTGGGTGCAGCGCCAGGGCTGCGAGATCGCTTTCTGCAGGTCAATCCGCATGCAAGCAGATCTGACTGCAGAGCCGCGGTCTGGCAGCCTGGGTGCAGCGCCAGGGCTGCGAGATCGCTTTCTGCAGCTCGATCCGCATGCAAGCAGATCGGACTGCAGAGCAGCGATCTGGCAGCCTGGGTGCAGCGCCAGGGCTGCGAGATCGCTTTCTGCAGCTCGATCCGCATGCAAGCAGATCGGACTGCAGAGCAGCGATCTGGCAGCCTGGGTGCAGCGCCAGGGCTGCAAGATCGCTTTCTGCAGCTCGATCCGCATGCAAGCAGATCGGACTGCAGAGCAGCGGTCTGGCAGCCTGGATGCAGCGCCAGGGCTGCGAGATCGCTTTCTGCAGCTCGATCCGCATGCAAGCAGATCGGACTGCAGAGCAGCGATCTGGCAGCCTGGGTGCAGCGCCAGGGCTGCGAGATCGCTTTCTGCAGCTCGATCCGCATGCAAGCAGATCGGACTGCAGAGCAGCGATCTGGCAGCCTGGGTGCAGCGCCAGGGCTGCGAGATCGCTTTCTGCAGCTCGATCTGCATGCAAGCAGATCGGACTGCAGAGCAGCGGTCTGGCAGCCTGGATGCAGCGCCAGGGCTGGGAGATCGCTTTCTGCAGCTCGATCCGCATGCAAGCAGATCGGACTGCAGAGCAGCGATCTGGCAGCCTGGGTGCAGCGCCAGGGCTGCGAGATCGCTTTCTGCAGCTCGATCCCCATGCAGGAGGATCGGACTGCAGAGCAGCGATCTGGCAGCGCTGGGGTTGCGAGATCGCGTTCTGCAGCTCGATCCGCATGCAAGTGGATCGGACTGCAGAGCAGCGATCTGGCAGCCCGGGTGCAGTGTTCCACTATGTGGATCACTGTGCCCGTGCTGTCAAATCTTTCTGTAGCTTGATCCCCATGCAGGGGAACGAGCTGCAGAAAGCGATCTCATTCCTGGCACAGGGATCATACAAAGGATCCCTGCGCCAGGACTGTCAGATCCCTTCATGGCTGTGGCAAAGGGATCACACAGCTTTGGCACAGGGATCACACAACGGATCCCTGCACCAGGACTGTCAGATCCCTTCACAGCTGTGGTGAAGGGATCTTACAGCGCAGGCACAGGGATCACATAATGGATCCCTGCACCAGGTCAGTCAGATCCCTTCACTGCTGCAGCAAAGGGATCTCACAGCTTTGGCACAGGGATCACACAACAGATCCCTGCACCAGGACTGTCAGATCCCTTCACAGCTGTGGTGAAGGGATCTTACAGCCCAGGGACAGGGATCACATAATGGATCCCTGCACCAGGTCAGTCAGATCCCTTCACTGCTGCAGTGAAGGGATCTGTGTAGATATCAGGTCTGTGGCTGGGAGTCCGGGAACCGCCAGAGCGGAGGTGAGCGGCAGCGGCTGGAGCAGCAGAGGTTGGAGCGGCGGCGGAGGCGGCTGGTGAGTATGGAGCGGCGGGGGCCTGGGGAGCTGGAGAGGCGGGGGCTGGAGAGGCGGCGGCGGCACCACCTATCTCCGGTGATCGCCGCCGCCGGTACCGCTGGGCAGGGGGGAGATAGAGGAGGCTGGAGGGGCTTAGCGGTGGCTGCGGGGGCTGGAGAGGCGGCGGCACCATCTCCGGTGATCGCCGCCGCCGATACCGCTGGGCAAGTGGCAGGGGGCAGGGGAGAGTTGGCAGAGGCTGGAGGGGCTGGAGCGGCGGCGGCGGGGGCTAGAGAGGCGGCGGTAGTTGCAGAGGCGGCGGCACCGACGATCCCCGGTGATCGCCGCCGCCGGTACCGCTGGGCAAGGGGCAGGGGGCAGGGGAGAGGCAGTGGAGGACTGGGAGGGATAATGGAGGGGCAGGGAAGCTTCAGAGGACAGGGGAAGAGGCGGGGAGCACAGGGAGGCAGCATAATGCTACATTCCCGGTAATTGGCGGTTTCAATTTTAAACCGCCAATCACTGAGGCTGTAGCATCAGGGGAGCAAAGTGACCCCCCCTGGGGTGTAGCACAAGTCCCCATGTCCCTGCAGCTCAAGTGACAGGTCAGTGAGACCCTCACTTGAGCTGCAGCAGTGCGTTCCCCAGATGTCTCATATATGAGACATCGGTCGGGAACGAACTGGTTTTCATGTCTCATATATGAGACATGTGTCGGGAAGGGGTTAAGCAAGGGGCCCGTAAGGTGTTTCTGCTGCCAGGAGGTGGGCCATATTGCTGCAAACTGTCTAGTACTACTGACTCAATGCAGTGCGATGTCACAGACTTTGAAAAACGCATAGCTATGGTTGCACGGGTAATGTGTGTTGCTGCATGTCAATGTGGCGCCCCTGCGGTCCGGTCGCCACTATTAGTTTGCGGCAGCCAGGATCGGTAAGACCAGTCACCCAAAAACACACCCCGGTCCCAGAGCGAGTGGGTGAACCCAGGTAGTGGGATGGCTCAGGCAGCTGTGGGACAGCAGTGGGGAGACACTTGGTGGGTGGGATGTTAGTACAGGAAGCAGTCAGGGAAAGGAAGAGGACAAAGGAAAAACACTACAGGAAGTAGGGGTCAGTCACTGGAGGAAGTCAGTCGGAGGAGGACAAGGGACAGAGAAGACGGACCCGGAGGCCCAAGCTACCATGAGGCCCCGGATCCCGGGGCTACAGACTGCAGAGAGACTGAGAGAGTCCTAGAGGCGCAGGCACAGAGCGATCCACCCACACGGCCAAATCAGCTATAAAGCAGAAGGACAGGACGAGAACCAGGGGCCTGCTCTGAAAGGTGGTGAGGAGGCTCCAAGCCCTCAACCACAGAACCGGCAGGCCACGAGATCTGTGGCCAACTCCCGACACAGCGCAGAGAAGGCAGCCATACTAGGGCCAGGGGACCCTGCCAGTCGCCCAACGAAGGCCCGTTGTTTCTAGATCGTGGCTCTGTGTGCGGAGGCGCGTGCAGGAAGGAGGAGAGTAGGCAGTGCTGAGAAAGTAAGCCCAGGAGGAGAGGAACACATAAGGGGGTGCACTGGACAAGCCATCCTGGTTGCCAAGGTCTACTCGAGCCGCCAATGTACTTGCTTGTAACCTGAAGTGCCTGATGAAAGAAGCTAAGTAAAATGGGTTGAAACTCAGAATTGTGTCCGACTGTTCATTTCGCTCCTGAGGAGCGTAGACTGAAACGACGCACAGGCAGCAGGAGCCTGCCTGAGAGTGTTCCAGATCCTGTCCTATAGCCAGCTCTGTCCCGCTGGCTCTCCATCACCCCAAATCACCTTACCTCCGGATGCCGTAGGATCCCACTCCTCCCGTGGGGAGCTACACCATCACAGCTGCAACTCCATCATCCCCAGAGGTCCCAGACCTCAGCCGCCCCTAGCGGCCGCCTTCTATGGGTGGCGCCACGATAGAATCTGGAGCGCAAGTAGTGCACAAGCGCTGGATTTACTACAAGACTGCCGTGACATCGGGCTTGTCACACCAATCAATACCAATGTGGGGGGTGGGCATCATTTGAAGAGGAGCTTGATTGAAACTCTTTCTACCGTAGCACCACCACAATGACTGAAGCAGAAGGTCAGTGATACTGTCACCTAATGATAAAAAGTATTTTTACACATAAATACAGGAACCTTTGTTTGAGAACACCATGTTAGTGATACACATTGGGTGCAGTTTGATGTAGAAAAATTACATGACCGGTTTCCCTTAATAAGTATGAGTATGGGAAATGATTGAACGGGTTGTCCCATGAAAAAATACATTTTAGTCAATAGATATTGGAATAATAATAATTTCCACAATTGGAAGTAATTAAGAAAGATGTTCCTGTGCTGAGATTTTATATATTTATCAGTCACATCCAATGTGTAATGGATGTGTCTGACCGGACAGAGACATGTTGTGATCATACCACACATCCTCTGCTGAGATAATCTTATTGATGTGTCCCTGCTATGCGCTGTGTAATGGATGTGTCTGACTGTAGAGGGACATGGTCTGATCATGCCACATCTCCTGTGCTGAGATAATCTGTGTCCCTGCTATGTACTGTGTAATGGATGTATCTGACTATACAGGGACATGGTCTGATCATACCACGTCTCCTGTGCTGAGATAATCTTATATATGTGTCCCTGCTATGTACTGTGTAATGGATATGTCTGACCATACAGGGACATGGTCTGATCATACCACATCTCCTGTGCTGAGATAATCTTATATATGTGTCCCTGCTATGTACTGTGTAATGGATGTATCTGACTATACAGGGACATGGTCTGATCATACCACGTCTCCTGTGCTGAGATAATCTTATATATGTCCCTGCTATGTACGGTGTAATGGATGTGTCTGACCGTACAGGGACATGGTCTGATCATACCACATCTCATGTGCTGAGATAATCTTATATATGTGCCCCTGCTATGTACTGTGTAATGGATATGTCTGACCGTACAGGGACATGATTTGATCATACCACAGCTCCTGGGCTGGGGAGGATGCAAAAGAGTATCCAGATATTACAGCATGGCATCATTGATCATTTTTACCTCCCAGAAAGCAGTAGCTGTGGTCCCATGCTGTAATGTGTGTATACTTTTTTGCATACGGTCAGACACATCCATTACACAGTACATAGCAGGGACATATTTACAAGATTATGTTGGCACAGGAACATTTTTTTTTATTTTAAACACATCCAATTGGGGAAATTATTATTATTCCAAGATCTAATGATTAAAATGTACTTTTTTTTTCATTGGACAACACCTTTTAATGAATAAAAATGTTATTGAAAGAGTTTTTTAAATTAAAAATTACTTGTTTCATTCTCTGATTCTCCAAGTAATGGCTCTTTTGAGTTAAAAAAAGCAAAACGATTTTGGCTCCATTTACAGTACATGATAGGACTACTTGGGGATGTTAGCTGCATATTTTTCAATAGAGGATAACTTCATGGTGTAGCGAGTCAAGACGATCATAACAAGCCGCCTTAGAATAGTGACTATTTGTACTCATCAGTGCTAGCCTTTTTTACCTCTTTGGGTGTCAGCCACATTTCCCCGGACTTGCCTGAGAGCGGACAATGCAGGTCATGCAGAACTATAGCAAGTGCCCCACGCTGGATTGCAGGAGAAGTACTCTCCATTTTTTCTTTTATATTTCCTGTCATTGTCCTGGTCTGTAGATATAAAAAGAAACCGAGCATAGCTGGAAGCTTGTCCTTACTCAGCTGTGGTTTTAACCTTTTAAAGGGGACCTGTCATGTCCTCTTTTGTTTTTAAACTGCCCCCAATGTTATTTAGATCATGCATTGTGCATCACTAATACGGTTTAACAAATAAAAAGAAAAAATTCATGCATTTATCATAAAAAAGCACTTTAGATGCTTAGGTGTTGCATTAGGTACCTTCACGTTAAGTCATCGGGGTTGATACTTCACCTGCCACCAGTCATGTCACTCCACTTCAGTCATGCTAGTTTTTAATCGTAGTCACAGTCAAGGTGCCAAGTACTGTATAGCAGAAATGCGTTAAGGACCTGTGGTGATGTCACGACCATGTGACTATAATGGGCAGAGCTAATCCAATAACTACTTCACTTAAATAAGGGGAGGGGTGATGGTGCACTGGTGATGATTCTAACCCCTGTACAATGCTAAAGAAATCCTGAAAACATGCACTGTTAGCGGCGTTCCCCACCCCTGATTTAAGGTCTACTTAGCTCCACCCATTATGGTCACGAGGCCGTGACATCATTACAGGTCCCTAACCCATTTCTGCTATTCAGTACTTGGCACCTTCAGCAGTATATTACAATGGAGGCGATGTGACTATGATTAAGAAAATGCATGACTGAATTTGATTGATGTGACTGGTGCCAGCTGAAGTATCCACCCCGATGACTGTTTTTTGTTTAACCGGGCATGATCTAAATAACAGTTAAAAAAAAAAAAGGACACGACAGGTTCCCTTTAAATGATTTTCTATAATTGCATGGCATTCATTCTTCCACGAGTAAAGATTAGTTTTCTTGCTCGGTCATTTGCTTTCTTTGTTGGGCTAAGGACGACTACTATTAACCATCACTGTCCTGTGGGTCAGTTTATCATCATTCTGAGCTTAGTGCTCTCCAGAGCATCTCTGGCAGAAGGAAAGGGAAATGAATGTTTTATAGGCGATTCATGCAAAAAGCCACTTTGCAATAAATAACTAAAGTGCCCAATCCCTTCTGGTGACTGATTTTATGTAGATTGGTGCCCTGCCTGCTGCTGTTCCAGGCATCAGAGAAGTTCCAGGTTTCATGTGGTTCTTTTTTGCTGCAACAGTTTGTACATTGTATATACTTCTCTCTCATCAATGAATTAGTGATGTTCAGTTGGTGCACACAATGAGGAGATATAGCAAGTATTTACCCTTTTGGCTGCAGGGTCTGCGGGCACAGGGAAAGGTTTCCATGTTACATTATTATCCTGGCACCTGTACTACACTGAGTTGCTGATTTTCAGATGAGCTGTCTCAGCATAAAAAAATCTCCGTGCTCAAAGCTTTTCCATTTTATTGGCAACTAGTAAAAATGTATTGTAGATTCAGCTGAGCTGGCATCTGAAGTGCCCATCACCCACATACTGACAATAAATCACCTCTTCAGGCCATTTACAGATTAATGTTTTATTTGGTAAAAAGGATTTCCAGTTTCCAGCTATGAAAATGAGATAAAAGTACCTTTTCGAAACAGTGCCACACTTGCCTGTGGGCTGTACCTGGTATTGCAGCTCAATCGCTTTCATTTGTCACATTTAATTTCCCAGTGATGTATACACCGGACATGTCACTCTCCACAAAAAGACGAGTTACACCTTATACCTCATTTAATATAAGAAATTCATATATAAAAGCTATTATTTGCTTTCGTCTATTCTTCATAAAATTGTGAACATCCCAAAAAATACAGTTGGGTTTAGGAATAGTTGGACAATGACACAAGTTTTTGGGATTTTAGCTTTTTACAAAAATATTTTCAAAATGCAGTTATAGAATCATTATGGACTTAAAGTGCAGACTCTCAGCTTTAATTTGAGGGTATCCACATCCTAATTGGAGTAAGGGAATTACAGATCTATAATGTATTCCTGCCTCTTTTTGATATGACCAAAAGTAATGGACAATTTTCTCAAAAACTCTTTAATGAGCTGCTATACCTCATTAATCCATAATCAATTAAGTAGGTAAAAGGTCTGGAGCTGATTCCAGGTGTGGCATTTGCATTCTGGTGCTGTAAACCCACAACATGCGGTCAATGGAGCTCTTAATGGAAAAGAAACAGACCATTATGAGGCTGAAGAAATCCATTAGGCAGGTTGCAGAAATGTAGGAGTGGTCAAATCAACAGGGAATTTAAAAAGGCCTGGACGTCCACGGAAGACAACAGATGTGGATGATCACTGAATCCTTTCCATGGTAAAGGAATACTCCTTCACAACATCCTCCCAAGTGAAGAGCACAGATTAACCTGCAGGGGTTAATCTGCAGATTAATATCTTTCCGAAGCCATGTGGTCGCATGCCAATAGATTTTATTTTTTCTCCTGCCAAGAGCTTTCGTCTTCACCCCTGGCTGGAGTGACAGCCAGCTTTGATTCACTGATGAGCCGGCTGTTAGTCAGTGCCGGGGACTGGTTACAGCCACTGCTCACTGTATACTGAGCGATAACTTAACCTGTGCCCACTTCATCTTGGTGACTGAAAGCTAGCGGCTGCCGGAAAGAATAAAGTTAATTTTCCTCCAATATCCAGGCTTTCAATCTGGCGGCCACAGGGATTCAGAACTCTGTTAACCTGCAGACAGCATTTTTTGACATGACAGGTTCCTTTTAATTTAATTTGTACTAAAAATGCTGATGACTTAACGTTTCCCAGTTGCAAAACCAGACACAGCTAATGGTCAAGAGCAATGCTGTGTAAGACTGATTTTTCTAATTTCACACAACCCATTTAATCACCAGATGAGTCTGGATGAGCGATAAGAGTGAGGGGTTGGCTTACAGCAGAAATCAAGCCCACAGGGGAGGAATAAAAGAAAACAAATACTGATGTGTCATGCTGCACTGATTTACAGGTGGTTAAATCCTGGTAGTTGGTTTAAAAAAATTAAATAAACTGTTCTTTGCCTACACTCCCTGGGTCCAACAATAAGTGTGCAGCTTTGCTCATTTTTCATTATTGTTGACTGCGCTGCAGACAGTAACTCAACATAGCGGCTCCAGAACTGAGGCAAGAAAAATGGCCAACAATGTCACCCTCTAAATGTGTGAAGATGGTAGAGACATCCCCCAATAGACTTATACTGCAGCAACAGGTGGAGCTGGTGCCGAATACAAATGTATGTCACAATGTTCAGATTTATATTTTCAAAGTATTTAGAAAACCATGTATCATTTCCAATATTCTTCCCAAATTCTTGTTACTTAGTATTGGTATATCATTTATTTGTTTGTAGGTGTAATGTGAAGAAATGTGGAAAAGTTGTCTGAGTATGAATACTTTTTCAAGGCCCTGTACATCTTGCTGTCCTAAATTGTTCTTCTGCGTATTATGATGGGGAGCTCTGTTCCTGGCTTTTGTTGTTCTGTAATTCCTGAACACTGCTGTTTTCTTCCTTAGATAATGATGAGCCCCTTTTGAGCGGCTCTGGTGATGTCTCCAAAGAATGTGCAGAAAAAATCCTGGAAACCTGGGGAGATCTCTTGTCAAAATGGTAAGAGAACATCTTTATGGTAATGAATGAATTGCTTATTTTTCAGACTGTAATCCTCCATATTGATTATAGTACTGACCATGATAGTTTATAGGGGTGCCCACTACTAAGACAATCCCTTCTTATACCACATGTCTCCCCCAGGCAAAATAAAAGATCCTGAACTCCCGTCCCGTGCTGCCGCCATTCCAGTGGTGTCGATAATTGCGTTCCCAGGACTCACGTGACATTGTGTCACATGACGGATATTTATGTCCTTCCACTGACTGATGATGTCCTATAAGACCTGGTAAAATACTGCCTACATCACCTGCCTCCAGGGTAACAAATAAGCTGGGACCATTGGTGCCAGTGTGCGACTGCTGCCCAATACTTCCACAGTGTAAAAATCCAATCTCTGTCACATTCTTTTAAGTCTGTATGTTCTCTGGCCTATCTTTAGAGTAGTTCAACAATGTCCGATCGGTGGGGTGCAACACTTGACACTCACACCGATCAGCCTTTCCCAGTGCCAGCAGGGAACTGCCCAGTAGTGAATCTGCACAGGACAGCTCCATCAACTGTATAGTGGCTCCGGCCGGTACTACACATGCACCCCCTATTGATTTGAATATATGGAAAATGTGCAGTACCAACCATGGCCACTATAAAGTTGACAGAGCTGTGCTGTTCCGATCCACAACTGAGCAGTTCCGGACGCCACTAACGTTCCAGACAACCACTTTAAAGTTTTATTTATTTATTTTGCACCATTTCTGCCAATAGCCATAATTTATTTAGATTTTTTATTTAATTCATCAGTTTTTAAAAATATGAAAAAAGTTAAAAATAAACCCTAAAAGTTCTTCTCACCCCCCCTTTTGCCCCATTGAAAATAAATCACATATTTGATATCGCAACATTCAGAAATGCCCGAGATATAAACATATAAAATCAGATCTGTAAACAGCGTAACGGAAAAAAAGTCGAAATGACAAAATTGTTTTTTTAATGTCACTGCAACATGCAATAAAATGTAATACTCTCCTCGCTGCTCCTCCAGTTCTCCCCTCTGTAAATGCCTCCACTGGCTCCCAATTCCCCAGCATAACCAATTCAAACTACCGTACTAATGGTACTGTTACACGGGGCAATATCGCCGGCAACTCACGGGAGCGCGCACGTGTTGGGCATTTAGCCAAGATTGCTATGGAGATGTTACACGCAGAGACATCGCCGGCAACGCAGCTGCGATGTTGAAAGCAACTTTCGCTGCCAGAGTTAAACTCAACCCAGCGAGCGATCAGTAACATTGAAGTGAATGGGGGAAGTTGCTTTCAACATCACTGTTGCGGTGTCACACAGAGCGATGGTAGCAGATCGCTTGAGCAACATCGTCTGGTGTACCAACATGTTGGTAAACCAGTCAACTCCGCTCAAGCAACTTATCGCCGTTGAAATCACCCTGTTACATGTAGCAACGCACTAGCAATGTTGCTGCAACCTCGAGTCGCCACGCCCCTGAGTTGCCAGCGATGTTGCCCCGTGTGACGGTACCATAACACTGACTTACAAAGCCATCTACACCATATATCTCTGAATTAATCCCCCGATATCATCCAACTCGTAATCTTCGATCCTCCCAAGACCTTCTCCTTTCCACCACACTTGTACGTTCCTCATCTAACCGCCTGCAAGACTTCGCCTGAGCATCCCCCATCCTCTGGAATTCTGCACCTCAAAACGTCTGACTATCCGCAACACTTGAAACCTTTAAGCGGAATCTGAAAACCCATTGATTCACAACAGCCTACAGCCTGCAATGACCACGGTGCCACCTCATCATTACTGGGCCAGGCAATCCACCAACATCAGCGCAGACCCAGCCTACTGTCTCCCTCTCCATTGCCCTGTAGAATATAAGCCTACAAGGGCAGGGTCCTCTCTGCCCTCTGTACCAGTCTGTCACTGTTAGTTTGTTCATTGTATTTTTATCTTGTTGTATGTAACCCTTTCTCTTGTATAGCACCATGGAATCAATGGTGCTCTGTAAATAAATAATAATAATAATAATAACAAGCGATAAAAACATCTCATCCGCCCAAAAATGATTTACAAAAACCACAATTGTGTGATTTAACTTTCTTTTTTGCAATTTCACCACACTTGTTTTTTTTTTTTTTTCTGTTCTCCAGTACACTATATGGTAAAATAAGTGATGTCATTTAAAAGGTACAACTCGTCCCGCAAAAAAACAAGCTCTCATATGTCTCTTGACGTGAAAAATAAAAAAGTTATGGCGCTTTGAAGAAGGGGAGGAAAAAATGAAAAAATTGAAAATCGTTGGATGGAGGAGGGTCTTTTCCCTTCTTTTTTTAATTATTTTAGTTTAATCAGTATTCCCCCTCAGGGGACTTGAACCTGCGATTGTTGCCACAGAGTGATAGTCTTCTATGAAGGCAAGCCAGAGGCTGGTCCTCACAGGAGGTTAAAGTAGCAGCAATGGGGGGGCCTTCGAGACAATCCATCTACCTCAACCCCCGTGATCATGTCAGATCTTCAGTTTCAGGATCAGCTATTTTCTCACTTTCTTCTGTTTTTTTTCTATTTTAAACACCTGTCTCTGGGCCCTTAGGAAACATTAGTGTATTCACTTCACTCCAGGTGAAAAGATGCCAGTTTCTGCTTTCGTTTTTTTCCCCTGCTTACCATCTGATACATTTCTGTTTATTCTTTTAAAGGGAATCTGTCAGCAGGATCTTGCTACATAAGCTGAGGACAGCATGCTGCAGGGGTTAAAATACAAAAAGCAACTGTTCTTCTCTTTATCAGGGTCTGTGCTATTGTTTACTTAAACTAAAGGCTTTATTACCCTGTGATTACTATTACTGGACTACATTGTCATGTGCACGTCTGTGGTTGAGGCCTCACTGCAATATTCAAGCTCCATGGGCGCTGCTCTCTCCGCTTTGCTACATGCATAAAACTAAATGCTTTGTGAGAATAGCTGCAGCTAGCATTCTAAGTGATACATCATTGGATTCAGGATCTCTTTACCTACATTATGTTGTGGTCAGATAAGGAAGCGAAAATCTGCTGACAGATTCCCTTTAAATCTGTCTTCCAGTTCTGGTGGTATGGGCCTTTTTATTTAGTGTTACTTCTTATTGTTTTGACAAGGGGGTGGGGCTCACAGGATGCCCCAGGGTTGTGTCTTTAGGCTGCTATTGATTACCGCCCCTTTGTTATAGATCATAAGAATGAGCTGGAATTAATAAGTCCCATATCACTGGAACGGTACGGTGGATTTTGAAAAAAACAGTCTATGGAGCAGCGAGAATGAAATAAGAACAAAAACTGGACACTTTCCAGCTCCACTTTACACAATGAAGCCAAATTGAGGGAAAAAAAATAAATGTTGAAGAACAACCGAGGCCTAGACCTGTTAATTAAAGAAAAAAACTGCAGCCGGAACTCGCAACACAGACTGCAGGATGTGATTAGGAATCAGGCGGAGTGAACTGGTCATACGCTCCCAATACGTGAAGTGTAATTCTAGATCATTGATGTTTCCTCGGACTGTGCCCGCTCTTTCCATCCCTCAAATTAGCTACTAAAATCTATTGTGGGCAGGTGTTTCCCCCACATCACATTGTCCGAAGCAAAAACACAATTTTTCAGGCGAAGATGACAAATTTTCTCACTAAAAATTACCTAATTTGGTATATTGAGGATGAATGGGCAAAACAGGTGGTTTCCATGTTACCGTTCCTCTGTTTCTTCTCTAAATCATGCTCCTTGCTGACTGAGCAACACTGATCCCTGGTGCACTGTGTACCCGGCTGTGCTGTTTAAGGGCCCTTTCACATCTGCGTTTTTCGTAATTCGCGGCAGATGCGGTGAAAAAACCGCATCTGCCGCGTTTGCCGCATAACGGTTCCACTTGCGGCACGGTTGCGGTTTTTTCCATAGGAAGTATAGGGGGACTTGCGGCAGATGCGGCAAGTGCGGTATTGCACTTGCGGCAGGTGCGGCAGAGAAAAAAACCGCGGCTTACTGCGGTTTTTTTCGCTGCCGCACCTGCCGCAAGTGCAATACCGCACTTGCCGCATCTGCCGCAAGTCCCCCTATACTTCCTATGGAAAAAACCGCAACCGTGCCGCAAGTGGAACCGTTATGCGGCAAACGCGGCAGATGCGGTTTTTTCACCGCATCTGCCGCGAATTACGAAAAACGCAGATGTGAAAGCACCCTAAGCTTGTAGTGCTGGTGCCTCGCTCCCTTGTGCAAAAAAAACATTGACTTTTATGGCCACATTTAAATTTTTTGAATGACACCATTCACTTTACCCTACGACCTAGTGGTGGAAAAGAAAACAGGAAAAGAGTTTTAAGTACGGGAAAATGGTGAAAAACCACAATTCTGCCAGAACATTGGAATACAAAAAACCCTGTGGTCACAATTTTCTGTGACCCATTATTTTTTTGATTTTTGGGGCTGTGTGAGGGTTTGATTTTTCTGCACTCAGCTGATTTTTTCATTGATTCCATATTAATCGCTTTTTCTTGCATTTTCTTTTTCCTTTCCGCTTTTAAAATGAAAATATTTTATACCTTGATTGATTGGTCCTTTATGGACTTAGCGATATCAATATATGTTTTTTATGGAAAAAGGAATGTGATTTAAATTTTATACCTTTTATTTATTACACCTTTTTTACTTTATTTCTTAATCACCTGTTCGATTTGAATTTGTGATCACTTGATCGCTTCTACTATATATTGCATATATACAATAATATATTGTTTCAGTCTG
>JARQOC010002871.1:0-21111 GCA_033576535.1 Allobates femoralis | reverse complement strand
GACGGTCGTCACACGCATCAATTTCCTGCACGATATCGTTTAAGCGATCTGCTTTTTGATCGCTTAAGCGATATCGTTTGTGCATCGCTGCGTGCAATCAAGCGATTTTACAATGTAAAATTGCTTGATCGTTACATCGCAGATTGGTGAGCCGGAGCTCATATCAAGCGATAAACGCTTCATCAATCTGCCTCATCGTGGTGTGTGACACCACGATGAACGATCTGCCAGCGGCAGAGCCTATGCTGGGAGATGGTATCTATGGTAAACGTCGGGTTACTAAGCGCCGCGCGGCGCCTAGTAACCCGATGTGTACCATAGTTACCAGCGATCTCACTGGTCCACATCGCTGGTGAGTCTGCCTGTGTGACAGCTCACCAGCAATGTGAACGATATTGTTAGCGATCGCGCGTGCACGTGATCGCTAACAATATCGCTCTCGATATTGAAGTGTGTGACGGGCGCCTTATGTTTTCGTGCAATATCAAATGTTGTCATCCCTTGTCCAAGGCATTGCAATATTTGTTGCTTTTCGGCAGCAGAGACATCCTTTTTCTGTCCCATGTTACTTGAAAACTGTGGCCTGGGTAATATTGTGGAACACCCAGTTTTCCTTTTATTGGGCTCATCTGCCAAACTAATTATCACAGATATCTGAGATTGATTTCAATTATCCAAAGAACCCTGAGACACAATACCATCAATGGGTTTAATTGAAAAAAAATAAAAATAAAACCCTATGACACTTAAAACCAATTTGCATAATAATTTGGAACACAGCGTATAGTGGTGAGATACATTAATAATGAATTTGATGGACATTAGCTTATCAGTTTAGTATGAGGTATTTATATTACATTTATATTATAGTTGATCATTATAATAATCTTTATTGGCACTATTATATGCACCTTAATGGGTTTCTTATGAAGTTTGGGACTTATGGTGGTATTGATTGCATGGGCACTTTATAGTTCAATGTGGTCATTGATTGAATGTAGCCATTGACTGTAATTAATGGGTATGGTTCATATTGAATAATGATCGTAATGGGGCTACATTATATATAGCTAATATGGTATAGCATTTAATAGTGTCCATAAGGGTATGGGTTCACGTTATAGTGACGTATATTTGGTAGTATCATTAGGTATTGCAGGGATGCCTGAAATATTAAAACTATATAAATAAGTATAATATTATAATTATTATATATAAGTGAACTTAGATGGATCAAATGAGGAAGGTATTCTTATATTGAATGATGTTTTTCTATGTAGAAATGTTTTTAGAATGTCACCGGGTCATTCCATGTAAAGTGAACCAATGATTATTACCTCTATATTTTTAATTCTTTTGAGATTTTGTTATTTGATAATAGCATGTCAGACAATGCAAAATGTGAAGAGAAAAATTTTTTAAAAAATTTATTTTTTTTTAAATGATTTTCAAAGTTCGGAAAAAGTGTGAATTTCGCTGTTGCCTGCCTTTACGTTTCTCCTCATAACTAAGGCTAGGAATAAGATAGAGAGACAAAATAAACACCATTCTACTCAGAACTATACAGGCTTTCACCAGATATGTCACAAGAGGATCTTTGTTAATATTTTACCCATGTGATCGCAAGCGCAAAACTTTAAAACGTATTTCCGAAAAATCGGCGCGCTTTAAATATTTCAAAAACTGCCCATGTGTCTGCTTTGCTCTTAGCCACATCTGTACCAAATTTCAAGTTGGGATCGCAATGGGATCATATTTTAACATATTTTACTATTAATAGCGTCAATGGGTCATTCCATATCAAGTGATCTAAATATGAATATTTTTTTTTACCTGACGTCTTTAGATTTATTTTTTTTTTCCTTTATGAAGTACTACTTTAGTTAATTACAAATTAAAAGTTTGGAATTTTTTTCTTCATCAGTTAATTTTTTACAGATTTTTAAAGTTTAAAAAAAGGGTGAATTTTGGCCTGGTACGACTTTAAATTTTTTTATCTCGGGCTAGAAATAAGATAGAGAAACAAAATAAACACCATTCTACTCAGAACTGTCCAGGCTTTCACCAGATATGTCACAAGAGTATATTTGTTAATTTTAATTTTTTACCTATGCGAATGCAAACGCAACATTTTGAAACGCATTTCCGAAAAAAACATTTTAATAAAAATTTTCCAAAACTGCCCATGTGTCTTTTATGCTCTTAGCCACATCTGTACCAAATTTCAAGTTGGGATCGTGATGGGATCATATTTTAAAATATTTAACTATGGTTAATCTCATTTTTATTAAATTTTGAAAAAACATATGAAAGACATACATTCAATCTTTTAACAAAATCTTGAGACATATAAAATATACAAAAAGAGAATTCACAAAGTTATTAGTAACTTTAAGATAAGCTGCAAATTTACTTTTGCGCTTATCTCTGGTGCAATATATACTACAATCTAAATATAATTCCAAACACTCAAGTATACAACCTTTCTCAGGGTTTTGAGATGTTCTGATGTCAAGGGGACAAGCAGCCCCAGCAGAATGATTTTTATTACTTGGCCCCTTCTAACAGGTTGACCACGTAAGTGGGTCATTACCCGTTGAGGCCTAGTTGGAATAGTCTATCGACTGGTGTACCGGAAAGGAAGGCCGAAATATTAATGATCTACTCACAGCTCAGAGTTTTCGATACCTGTCTAATGTTCACTAGAATTCTGAAGGTATAGGCGTAGAAAGGAAATACCTAGACTGAATGTATCAGATGGGAAGAAAAGAGAGATAGAAAAGAAGAGAGAGAGAGAAGAGAAACAAAAACCATTAGAAAAAGTTATACTGGGAAAGAAAAGCCACGTAAGAAAAAAGAAAAAAAGGAGGGGGGGGGGGGCGGGTGAGGTATGGGAAGGAGAAAGGGTACTCATCCCACTGGCTCCCCATCAGCCAGAGGTCGAGCCATATTATCTGTGCTGGAAAAGATACTCCTAAATTCTGCAGAGTCGTGAAAAAGAATCCATTCAACCCAAATCCCTAAGAATTTGTTCCGAGATCCCGACGCATCAGCTGCGAGCTCCTCCATTCGATATGTGTCCATCAATTCTTTGAACCAATCAAGTAGAGATGGAGCCCGGCTTGATTTCCAGAACCTCGGGATCACAGCACGAGCAGCCGAGATGCAAAAGCGGAGAATATCCCTCTTCTGTAGCCCAATAGGACCTGGAAAAATGGATAACATTGCCGATTCTGGGCAGCATTCGGCTTCTTTACCTGTTATCCGGGCGTATGCATTGAAAACCTCAGACCAGAACCGCCGGATTTCCCCACAACTCCACCAAATGTGTATCATTGTACCCTTCTCTTCCCCACAGCGCCAGCAGGTATCAGGGGTTCCAGGGAACATGTTCCGGAGTGTCGTCGGGCACAAGTACCATCTAGTGAGCAGCTTATAGCTTCTTTCTTGTGCAGAACAAGCGCTAGCTAGTGAGTGAGTAAATATAAAGCATTTCTGCCAATTAGCTTCTGAAATGCTACACCCCAATTCCCTCTCCCAAGCACGTTGGAAGTAAAGGGTGCCCTGCTCTCTCATGGACCCTAAGGCCTGGTATAGAAATGATATTTTGCGCCTCGATGGAGCCTCCAGTTGGAATAACCTCTCCAATACGTTGGGCGTCAATCTTACCCTGCAAGAGTGGTCAGCTGAATATAATTATGCTCTGTATTGGAGAAATTCGAATCACTTAAGAGGTCTCGTAGGTTCTTTGAGTTGTAGCTCTGCCATCGGGGGCAAACCACCACTGGACAGAGTCTGTCCTACTCGGGTGTCATCCACAATCCGCCAACATAAAAATCTCTGCCTGTCAAATCTGGGTGGGAAAGATGGGTTGGAAAAAAGGGGAGTCAAAGGGCTAAGTCTGTCGTTTAAGCGGAGGGTTTTCGTCACTAGGTGCCATACCTTCAAGGTGTTTCTGGTCATGTCTGTCAAAGGTACTAGGTCTGTGGAGTCTTTAGGGGAAATCCAAAGCAGGTGTTTCAGCGGAATCCCCAAACCCTCTTGCTCCACCCCTACCCATTTCTTGGAGGACGCATAATAATGCCAATCTAGAGCTCTAACAAGAGAGGAAGCCTCAAAGTACGCTCGTATGTTGGGTAGTCCAACCCCTCCTCTGGTCTCGGGCAAGGATAGGATATTCATTCGCAATCTGGACCTCTTGCCCCCCCAGACAAATCTAAGGATCATAGATTGCATTTTGGAGAGGAAGCCTCTATCCAATAGAACAGGAACTGTCTGAAAAGTATATAAGAGTCGGGGCAAGACATCCATCTTGACTACGTTTATTCTCCCGAACCAGGACAGCTTTAATTGTCTATAGGAGGTAAATGCCGATTCCGCGTTAGTCAAAAGGGGTTGATAATTTAAATTGAATATTTGTTTAAGATCTTTTGGTATAAGGACTCCCAAGTACTTAATGGCTTCTACTTTCCATTTAAATGGGAACTGTTTAGATAGATGAGAAACCAATTCTCCAGGCAAAGAAATATTGAGTGCCTCGGTTTTGGAGCAATTCACTTTAAAGTTGCTCAATTGTCCGAACCGTTCAAACTCCATTAAGACCGAAGGGATGGAGACCAGGGGCTGGGAGATGTAAAGTAGCAGGTCATCTGCAAATAAGGCTAATTTGTGATGACTCTGTCCCAGCTTGACCCCATGGACGCATTCATTGGACCTAAGTGCAAAATATTTAACTATTATAGTGTCAATTCAAAAGTCACCAAGAACACAATCAGTCATTTTTTCACAATTGCCCGTCAATAGTTTGAATTTGATATAAAGAAACATAGTCTTGTAACATCTCAAATGAAAGCTGTTACCGTTCTGAGTAAAATGATGCCTCTCCCACTTCATTATCTTATTTCTAGCCTGAGATAAAAAAATTTAAAGTCGTACCAGGCCAAAATTCACCCTTTTTTTAAACTTTAAAAATCTGTAAAAAATTAACTGATGAAGAAAAAAATTCCAAACTTTTAATTTGTAATTAACTAAAGTAGTACTTCATAAAGGAAAAAAAAAAAAAAAATCTAAAGACGTCAGGTAAAAAAAAATATTCATATTTAGATCACTTGATATGGAATGACCCATTGACGCTCTTACTAGTAAAATATGTTAAAATATGATCCCATTGCGATCCCAACTTGAAATTTGGTACAGATGTGGCTAAGAGCACAGCAGACACATGGGCAGTTTTTGAAATATTTAAAGCGCGCCTATTTTTCGGAAATGCGTTTTAAAGTTTTGCGCTTGCGATCACATGGGTAAAATATTAACAAATATTCTCTTGTGACATATCTGATGAAAGCCTGGACAGTTCTGAGTAGATTGGTGTTTATTTTGTTTCTCTATCTTATTTCTAGCCCGAGATATGATAGAAAATGTAAAGCCATACCAGGCCAAAATTCGCACTTTTTTAAAACTTTAAAAATCTGTAAAAAATTAACAGATAAAGAAAAAAATTCAAAACTTTTTTTTTGTAATTAGATAAAGTTGTTCTTCAGATAGAAAAATTTTTTTTAAAATCTGAGGACGTCAGGGAAAAAAAATATTCATTTTTGGATCACTTGACATGGAATGACCCCACCATAGAAATAATAGTAAGGCGACGCTTATCGCCAGTGATTCTCTTAGTGCGCAGGCGCCATCACCATAATGCAATGCGCTCACTGGATGTGCGGCACACGTGACCGGTGCTTTACTTCCGCGTCACGCCGCAGCCAATGGGAGCCAATAAGAGGTTGCGCTATGAGTGATGTCAATGCGCCAACAATGAGAGTCACAAGGGGATGTGACGTGGCGGCAGGAGATTAGGTGATAAGGGAAATAAAAAGCCCTAGCTTAGAGGACTTGATACGCCCCCCGGAAGAAGCGGTTTGAGAAACAGCTGTAGGGGAGGAGGAACCACAGATGCTGACAGTATATACAACCAGGTATGAATCTTGTCTTCAGGGAAAACCTTTAAGTAGGAAACTGCTGGGAATTATTGTAGAGGAGGATGAAAGAAATGGATAGCTAATGCGTAGTTTTTAGGTGATTTATAATATAATCCCAAAAGTATTGTAGTTTGAATTGGCTATGTTAAGTGATCTGTACTACTAAATTCCCTTTAGGTATTGAGAGATATATTGGTATATGTCAAATTATTTGTGATATCATATATATGAGGTCAATGGATGTAAATACTATGATTTTGTAGCTACATGGTCAGTTTCTGATGTGTTTCCCCGGAGGGAATGCTCTAATGTTTTTATATATATTTTTTATGAAGAATTACGGTAATAAAGGATAATTAATTTAATTATCTGTAGTGAGAATCTTTCCTGAGATTGGGGGAAAAAAAAATACCTGATCTTATTTGTTGATTAGCTAAAGGGAAAGCTATTTTTTTTTAAAAAAAAAGGGGGACTTGTTTTAAAGTGATCCTTTAGTGATGCTTCTAAGAGCCTGGCCGCGTCATGCCGGAGCCCCGCCCCCTTTCATGACGCGGCCAGGCTCTTAGAAGCAGAGAGGGGCGTGCATAATTACCAGGCAGCAGCAGACAGGCGGGCATTTGCGGCTTCCACAGAAAGAGAGAACTCACACAGGACAAAGTATTATAACCTTTTCTCTTACTTTACAAAAGCGATTTTTTCTGCAAAAGGGATGGCTAGAAATGATAAGAGGGGGTGCAGGGACAGGTCTAAAGATAAGGGGGGGTCAGTTTCTGGGTTTAGGATCACTTTAAGTTTAGTTTTGGCATGGGTAGGAGGAAATGGTCTTTTACTTGTCCACATCTGAGGGACTGAGGACTGGCTGCTGTGCTGAGACAGGGTTGAGTAGGGTGTCCCAGACAAACTTCTGGACTGTGAGGGAGTTGCAGGCGGACATATTATGTTGCATTCATTAAAAGGTGGTGCTCTCGACAGTGCTCTATACCAGCAGATGTTTCCATTTCCAAAACAGCTGATGACCTGTCAATTACACTGGCTGTTGCGGGTAAAGAGGTGGAAGTTCTGCGGCCGAAAGCCTTTATTACAGCTGTCTCCACAGTCACAGAGGGTGAAGAAGCTACAGATGCACTTGAAGGGTCAGACGGTAGTTGGCCAGGGCCGCTAGGCCGCATTTTAGCACAGTGAGCTTCCCACTTTGACTTATGCTTCATGTCCATGTGACGGTTCATGCATGAAGTACTCAAACTATTGATTTTTTGGCCTCTACTCAGATTTTGTTTACAAATTTTGAAGATTACATGAGTTGGGTCATTCTTTGCGATCTGAAAAAAGGGCCAGGCTAGGCAAGGCTTAGCGCCCATGCGACCTGCAGAGCCACCAAAACTTCTGCAGAGGCAGAGTTGTGGCTGAGGATGCAGTTGTTGACATGCTTCCAGGACTCTTTCCAGGAAGCTGCAATTTAACCTCATCACTAGCATCCTCCTCCACCTCCTCTGCTGAGCTCATCAACTGCCTGCCTATGGATTGACAGTAAGTGGGATTTCCTACCTCATCATCACCCTGTGTTTTCTCACACTCGTCGTCCTCAGAGCCAACCTCTTCCTGTCCTGAGCGCAAAGTCAAGTTGTCGTTCCAATCAGGTATCTGAGTCTCATCATCATCTGCCTCATTGTCTCCACCAACAGGGGTTACAGTTTGGGAATGAGGGTCTACATTATGCTCTGACCCTTCTTTATCTGGGCTTGGATCTGACTCAAAAAGATTTTGGGCATCGGGGCAGATCATTTCCTCGTCTTGACTCAATGAAACTTTGGAGCAGACCTCTGATTCCCAGGCTATAGTATGAGTGAACAGCTCTGCAGACTCACCCATCTGTATTAACCCATAGTTCGTTGGACTGCTGGAGACTTGTGAGCTGTGAGGAAGCAAGTGCGGTTGGGGTGACACCTCTGAGGACTGGAATATTTGTGGTGTTTAAGTTGAGGTGGAGGAGAGCCCACTTGATGGAGCGCTAGATATCCATTGAAACACCTGCTCTTTTTGGGCCTCATCTAAAAGTTTTAGCGATGCTCTGCTTCGTAAGAAAGGAATAATAGCAGATCGTCCACGAAAAGAAGTAGACATTTTAGTTTAGTTTGAAGACGGTGTTTGTTCAGCAGATGTTTCTGTTACTTTAGCACCTACCCCATGGACACAAAGATTTTTACCCTTTCCAACACACCTATTCCCCTTTCCACCATCAGCAGACCTTTTACCACTCATATTTGTGGGTAACTAATTGGCAACTCTGTAGTTGTTGGCACAAAAAACTATGGATGTAAAAGTAGCAAAGCTAAGTGACCAAACAGTGGTACTACCCTAAATAGATTTTGGAAAGAATGTTTGGGCAGATGCAATTCAAAAGTGTTTTCTGAGCTGTGTGGTGGTAGATTTCAACAGAACATTGGACCACAGCTACCTAGTCAAACAGTGGTACTACCCTAAATAGGTTTGGTAAGTGGGTTTGGGCAGATGCAATACAAAAGTGTTTTCTGTGATGTGTGGCGGTAGATTTCAACAGAACATTGGACCACAGCTACCTAGTCAAACAGTGATACTACCCTAAATAGGTTTGGTAAGTGGGTTTGGGCAGATGCAATACAAAAGTGTTTTCTGTGATGTGTGACAGTAGATTTCAACAGAACACAGGACCACAGCTACTTATCCAAACGCTGCTGCTAGCCAAAATGGATTTGTTTGACTAGATGCAGTAAAAAAGGCTAGTAAACACAGGAGGTTTAGCTTTCTTCACAGCAGTGCTACACAAGTGCCTACCACACACTGCTGCTAGCAAAAAAAAATTGCTTGGCTAGATACAGTACAAAATGGCTATTAAATACAGGCGGTATAGCTTTCTTCACAACAGTGCTACACCAGTACCTGACACACACTGCTACTAGCCAAAAAGGTTTTGCTTAGCTAGATGCAGTAAAAAAGGCTAGTAAACACAGGAGGTGTAGCTTTCTTCACAATAGTACTACACCAGTGCCTGACACACACTGCTACTAGCCAAAAAGGATTTGCTTGGCTAGATGCAGTAAAAAATAGGCTAGTAAAAACAGGAGGTGTAGCTTTCTACACAACAGTGCTACTCATTCCTCATGATCACTCTTCCATGACTTGGAGTGGCTACTCCAACAGCTCCCTACTTTTCATTACCTTTGTTTAACTCTGAGTATGTGGTCAGTTCATACCTACCAACCCCCTTATCCACACCTGATTCATCTTAGCTGCAGATATATTCAGAACCACAAGTCTGATCCAGACTTGTCTGATCCATGTGTCTTTCAAACTAAATCTTTCAAAGTACAATACTTAGAAATAGACTAGAAATGGACTGGAAATGACTGGAAGGTAAAGGAATAGAAAGCCACCAGAATGTGTCTTTTCTATTCACTACCACCCCTTACTACTTCATTTCATATTAACTCCTTAATATGGCCGTCGTCTACCGCCCCCCTGGATCCATCCCCACCTTCCTTGACCACTTCACCACCTGGCTACTTTACTTCCTCTCTGCTGATATCCCCACCATCATTATGGGTGACTTCAATATCCCCATCGACACCGCCCACCCAACTGCCTCTCAACTTCTTTCCCTGACCTCCTCCTTCAGGCTCTCCCAATGGTCCTCCTCCACCACCCACGAAGGTGGCCACACACTGGACCTCATCTTTATCCGTCTTTGCTCCCTTACTAACCTCACAAACTCATCCTTCCCCATCTCTGACCACAATCTACTGACCTTCTCCTCCCTCTCCTCCCCTACTACGCCACCTCCTCTCCGCAAACTCGATCACCCCTGCAGAAACCTAAAACACATTGATCTACACTCACTCTCTGAATCCCTCCTCCCTCTCACCGACATAACATCCATACGCGACACAGACACTGCCACCACCCTCTACAACACCATGCTAACCAAGGTCCTCAACCTAGCCGCACCTCTCACATACCACGCACTAACAGGCAACCCTGGCATACAACCCTCACTAAAGACCTGAGACGAGCATCCAGGGTGGCCGAGAGGCGATGGAAAAAAATCACATTCCGCTGAGCACTTTGCACTGTTCAAACAGTCCCTCATCGCCTTCAAGAATGCTCTTGCTACCGCCAAACAAACCTTCTTCTCATCCCTAATAACCTCCCTGGCCCACAATCCCAAACAACTTTTCAAAACCTTCAATTCCTTACTCAGCCCGACCGCTCCCCCTCCATCTCCCCTTATCTCTGCTGAAGACTTTGCCTCCTACTTCAAAAAAAAGATTGACAGAATCAGAGACAGCTTTGATCCACTGTCCCCACAGCCTCCCCTCTCGTCTACACTGCCCTCTCCTTCCATCGACTGCTTCCCTCCCATAACTGAAGACCACCTCTCCTCCCTCCTGTCAAAATCACACCTCACCACCAGCGCCCACGACCCGCTCCCATCCCACCTCATTCCCAACCTCTCCTCCGTTATCATCCCAGCCCTGACTCATCTTTTCAAATGTTATCACTCACCACCGGCACCTTCCCCTCAGCCTTCAAACATGTCTTGATCACACCCATCCTCAAAAAACCCTCCCTTGACCCCACGGCTGTCTCCAACTACTGCCCTATATCTCTCCTCCCCTTCGCCTCTAAACTACTTGAACGGCACGTCCACTCTGAGCTGTCCTCTCACCTCTCCTCCTGCTCCCTCTTCGACCGCCTGCAATCCGGCTTCAGACCCCTCCACTCCACGGAAACAGCACTGACCAAAATCACCAATGACCTACTGACTGCCAAAAGCTAGCGCCACTACTCTGTCCTCCTCCTCCTTGACCTATCCGCCACCTTCAACACTGTTGACCACTCCCTTCTACTTCAGATCCTGGAATCTCTTGGCATCACGGACCTTGCCCTCTCCTGGATCTCCTCTTACTTAACGGACCAGACCTTCAGTGTCACCAACTCCCACACATCCTCCTCGGCCTACCCCCTATCTGTCGGGGTCCCCCAGGGCTCGGTGCTAGGACTATTACTTTTCTCTGGCTCCGGAGATTAAGTGTTTACCTTCCAGGTAAAAAATGGGCATCATTGTATTTTCTCTTGCCAGCCAAGGTAACCCAGGCAGCTGAAGGCTCGAATTCTCAGCGTGATGGGGCCCAAGCATTTTGGCCTCCCACATTGAAAATTGCAGCCAGCAGCCACCCCAGAATTGGCACCTCTGTGAGAGATGCCAAAGCTGGCAGTTACCCCATTCTTCAAGCTGGCATGTAGTGGTGGCAGACTGAGTAATAAAGGGATTGATGACAGGTTTTTTTGGCAGCTGACGTCAAGTCCTATTGCTAATGTCAGCCGTCAGTATGACAGCCAGCCATTAGCAATACTTTCAGTAAAGATAAAAAAAACACAACATCGAGAGAAATCCTTTATACATACAAAATAGACAGAGACACCTCGTTATCCATTTTGTTAGCTCCCACCAAGTTCGCTTCCGATGTAATCATTTAATTACTGTAATCTTGCGGTGGAGTGGTGTGATGCATCACCTAGTTGTCCAAAGATGGCAACCGCATGTGTATGTGTGTGTGTTTGTGTGTATATGTGTTTGTGTTTGTGTGTATGTGTTTGTGTCTGTGTGTGTATGTATGCATGTGTGTGTGTGTGTGTGTGTGTGTGAGTCCTCACCTTCCATCGCACATCAGAGGCAGGAAGGTCTGCGGCTGTGGGGCTTATGCAGAAGCAGATAGGGTGCAGCACCCTTTGGAGCTGCAAGAGGGCGTCTGCACCCCATCTCCTACTGCACAGGCCGCAGAGCCTTGGAGTTTCCTAGCAGCAGTGGGAAGCGGTGGGCGGGTTGTGATGTTCGATGTCTGCGGTGGAGATGGGGTTACGGCATTTGATGTATCAGTGTCCCTCTGGTGGTATCACTCAAGGGACTCGTAACACCAGAAAGCACCATATTGAGACACCCATGACTTTGGTGTCCCAATATGGCTTCCGGCATGCTTCCAGTCAAGCGGTGCCTTCTGAGATATGGTCTCATCCAGATGGAGGTTGAGGACGTACGCCACTAGGTAAGTATTATATTAATATATTTACAGGAATATTATATTATACATTACAGAGAGAGAGAGATTTTTATATAGATAGACAGATGGAAAGATAGTTCTAGAAATACACATGATATATAAACACAGCTTATCATAGTCTACTAAGATGAATATTTAATGGAGAGAGAAACGCTAATGAAAGAGACAAATCAATGCTTAATCACAGGTTTCAGAGAAGCTGTCAGAGGAGGCTGGCAGAGAGATTCTGTTCTGTTATCAAATGTTAGGTTTCCCCTCCCAGCTGCAGATAAGATGGTGAGTCAACTCCTCATATAGGCAGCAACAAGAGAACTGTCTCCTGCTGTGCATGAGCAAGCATATAGGAGATCCTACCATCATTCAGAAGTAATGATAGCAATACCACTTAGAATCAATGCTTTTTACTCTTTAGAACTAATTACCACTTGAGGAATACTGTTACAAGATTTCCTTTTTTTTTTTGCTACCGCAACATATTATGTTGATATATTCATCTATCACAAAACTTTAATTATTTCGCTTTAACAGTCTCGTAAATGAGAACAGTAATAAAACTAATAAGAATGAATAGCAAGTGTAGTCTTCAGTATATAGTGCATATTACAACTCTGTAGAACAGAAATAACTGCGTCTAGTAGCCAGCTTGATAACATTAATAAGCTGATTTTATTTTAGATCTACGCCTGCAGTTACTGTATCAATTAGCCTAATTTTCATCTGAAAGTTTTAATTATTAGGTCATTGTCCCCGTAACTGCTTCACAGCCCGATATATTGGATATGTTTTGCATAGCTACTAAAAATACTCAGGTGATACATTCAGTATAAATAATACATTGAAAGACTGCTTTATTTTTCCGTGGTTTATTCAATCATAATGTGATCTTTTGTTGGGATATTGTTCTTAGTTTAAAGCAATAGAGATTATTGAAACATAGGATGAGATTTATTAGGACTGACATTTCATATAGCATGTAGAAGCAAAATTATATTGGAGTAATTTGTGTAAAATTTGTTATGACGCTTCATGGACTGTCCTAAAGAAATATGTATAGATTTGTATTAAAATTTTAATACTTTTTGTATTTAATAAATCCTTATGAAAGCTGGGCGACCATCTTTACCCTCAGATAATCCACTGTCCTATTCTTTGCACTTCCAAAGGTTTTGAGAAATGTTGAAAATAATTGCCTAAATTCGACACGTGCCGTAACTGGCAACTTTCAATAATGGCATAATTCATTTATTATATTCCCTCACAAGCGTAAGACAAACAGGCAATAAAAAAGTAAATGACTACCAGTTGTGCAATAAAGAAAAAGACCTGTTTACTTCTTGTATGTACATATACGTCAGCCAATTTTGCACATTTTCTAAAATACATGCTAGGTGCATGACAAAAACTAGATTGGCAATTCATACCACTTGTATATTATCTAACCTGTCACCTACTTTAGACCCCCTAACCCAGGGGTGGGGAACTCCAGGCCTCGAGGGTCGCCAACCGTGCAGGTTTTCAGGATTTCCTTAGTATTGCACAGTTGATAATATAATCAGCTGCACTGGTGATGATTCCAACCCCTGTGCAATACTAAGGAAATCCTGAAAATATGCACTGTTGGCGGCCCTTGAGGCCTCGAGTTCCCCACCACTGCCCTAACCTATAACTCCCTGTCCCAGCTTCCTACTACATTAAACTCTGACATGACAGTAAACTCTGCAGGGTAATCAATACAGAAGAGGACAATATTATATAACAGGAGGATTTATGTAAACTAGAAGCTTGGGCTGATAAATGGCAAATTAGCTTTTTTTTTTTATTATCATTTTTTATTGCTTTTTCAATATTTGACATATAATACATACATCATATAAAAGCATAGATCATAACATGTCGTATACATATTTACCCAATGGGTCATATAGTGATTAGAACATTAACTCTTATTTAAACATTTGTTCAAAAGCTTTTTCTACATATATTTTAACTTTAACTAAGTTGGGTATCTCCATATCGATCCTTTTCTTAAGTTTTTAAAGACAATCCCTCCCTCCCTCTACCCCTTGATGCAATTTTATATCTCCTGTGAGTCTCAATGTCCTAAGGTGCCGTTTTTCAAATTTTCTCCTATTCAATTCTGTTCAGTCTACCTAGTGTGCCTTCAAGTTCTGCCATAGCATACCAAGCCGTCTTTCGGAAAGGAGAGATAAGCGTCTCAATTTCCGAATCCGAAAATTCTCTTTCTACAAATTTGCTCCATTGTGAAAGAATTTTTCTACAAGACGGGTTGGGTTTCTCAAAGCCTCAGTAGCTTCAAGATATAACACTTTTTTTATGGTGTTGCGGAGCACCTCAATCCCTGGTATGGACCCCTCCAGCCAATGTCGTAAAATCAATCATTTTGCTACCATGGCTATAGTGTGAAATAATATATGAGGGGGGCATTGGTTAGGTGTATCTCCATGGTAGTGAAAGAGCCAAAGCATTGGGTTGAGCCGCCCTTCATTTATAAAGTGCCCTCTGGCTAAGCGCCCCACTTCCTCCCAAAACTGTGTTGATTTCTGGCATGACCATAGACCATGTTCCAAATCTGTCATTGCGTCTCCACATTTGGGACAATTTATCCACCTATTTTGGTTGGCTTGTGAGGGTGGGATGTTAAAACCCTGGATAGCTCCGTGCATTAATCTAAATTGTGTGTCCCTCCACAGTTCATTTGTGACTGCCTTCCTCATTGACTGCCATCCCTGTAGTATCTTGCTCGGTAAGTCAGAGTCCCCAAAGTGTTTCCTCCACCTGGAGAAAGGCCCTTTCGGTCTCGATGGTCGAAGTGTAACTCCTAAATTGCTATATATTGTGCGTATGGACGTGTCCTACACCCGTTCACACAACAGATCCTTCCATAGTTCATTAGTAAATTCTCCCGAGATATCATTCAAGTTAGTCAAGAGGTGATGGTGGAGCTGCTGGTATTGCAATACATGAAATCCAGGTAAATTAAATTTGGTCAACACCTCTGCTCCTGTTAGCCATCTCCTCTCACCCACATGCATGAGATCGAACAGCGTCTCTACCCCTCTAGATTTCCAACTATTAAATAGAGAATTTTCACGCCCTAAGGGAAAAGATGGACACGCCCAGGGATTAAGTCTCCCTGAAATCCTCCAGGAGAGACCCAATTTAGAACGGACATTCTTCCAGGTCATAACTGTGTCTCTATAGATCATTGTGTGTTTCAAGTGGCGCGGTATCATAGAAAGGGGTGTGTGCAGAAGTGACGCCAGGTCCCATGGCCTTGCATACTCTCCTTCCAGGTCTATATCAGAGAATCTAGTCGATCCCTTAAGCCAGTCTAACACGTTTCGCATAATGCATGCTAGATTGTACCCTCTAACATCAGGCAGTTGTAAGCCTCCTCTCTCCTTGGGCTGAAGTAGAGTATTGAAGGAGATCCTAGACCTCTTTCCCTTCCAAAGAAACTTGGAGAAGGCAGTATTCAACTTCCTCATGTCCAAATGTGTCAGTAGTAAGGGGAGTGTCTGGAGTGGGTATAAAAGTCTGGGAAAGCTAATCATCTTAATTAGGTGGCCACATCCTAATAAGGATAAAGGTAAGCCTTTCCACCTCTCTAATTCTTGCTCTATTTTAGCTATAATAGGGACAAAATTATATCTGTATATCAGGCCCATCGTCCTTGCTAGATGTACCCCCAGATATTGGATACTTTCCTGAGCTACCCGAATGCCCCCAGTGTTTCAACCCTTCGCAACGAACAATGTTTATGTACAAAAAATATCTCGCATTTGTCTCTATTCAGTCGAAAGCCTGAGAAAGCTCCCACTCTCTCGATGGCATCTAGGATGCTGACTAGATCTCTTCCTGGATTCTGCATAAAGAGCATGATGTCGTCAGCGAAAAGAGATATCCTCACCTCCTTTTCCCCCACTCTCAAGCCCTCGTATAACTCGTGAGTGTCAAGATATATTGTCAACGGTTCTATGGCCAAATTGAAAAGTAACGGGGATAACGGGCATCCCTGCCTCGTTCCCTTTTCTAACACAAATGTATCTTATAAGAAACCTGGTGTAGTTACACAGGCTTTTGAAGTATTATAAAGGGAGCGTATATATTGCCTGAAGGGGCCAGTGAGACCAATAATATCTAACCATGACCACCTCACAGCCATGACCACCTCACATTGTCGAACGCTTTTTCTGCATCTAAGGTGATCACCGCTGGATCGGTGCCCCCTCCCTCCCCTCTTTGTCTTGCGACATCTATTAGGAGCATTGCTTTACGGATGTTGGTAACTGTAGAGCGTCCTTTCACAAAACCAGCTTGTCTGGGGTGAATTAGTCTAGGGAGAATGTTGGCCAGTCTGTCCGCCATGATTTTGGAGATTACTTTCAAGTCCTGGTTTATTAATGAGATTGGCCTATAGCTGGCGGGGTCAGTCAGTGGCTTTCCTGGCTTCGGGAGTAGCTTAATATGGGCTAAGTTCATTCTTTCTGGTATGGGCTTACCCTGTAAAAAGGAGTTGTATAGATCTTTAAGTACCGGGGATATCTGTTCCCTGAGGGGTTTAAAAAAGGCTCCTCCAAATCCGTCTGGGCCTGGCGCTTTACCCGAGGGCAACTGTCTTTTTACCCCTTCGATGTCCTCTATAGATATGGGTGCATTTAAATAATGTTTATCTTCTTCTGTCAACCCTGGTATGTTGATGTCTTTTAACCAGTCCATGCCTCCCAAATTCCCTCTGATTTCATCTTTATATAGGGATGCATAAAACTTTCCCAATACCCTAGTGATGTCTTTAGGTCCAGACCAGATATTCCCATGTCTATCTTTAATTTCTAGTATGGGTGTCGTCGGGTGTCTTCCCTTCGCTAGGCGTGCAAGAAGACTACCTGCCTTGTCTCCATACCTATGGAGTTCCATCTCCAATCTACTTCTATACATATCTTCTTTCTTGTTTGCCCATACGTCAAATTCTTTCTTTGCTTCCAACCAAATTTGTTTGTCTCCCTCTGTCATTGTCCGTTTGTATTGTTGGTATGCTCCTCTAACTGTCATACTAGACTTCAGATATTGGTCCTTGATTTTGTTTTTCAATGGCAAATGAGCTTTAATGGGGATAAATGTAAGGTCATGCACTTGGGCAGAGGAAATAGAAGGTACAATTATGTGCCTAATTGTAAAACACTGGGCAAAACTACCACTGAAAAAGACCTGGGTGTATGGGTGGACGACAAGCTCATATTTAGTGGCCAGTGTCAGGCAGCTGCTGAAAAGGCAAATAATATAATGGTATGCATTAAAGAGGCATAGATGCTCATGAGGAGAACATAATTTTACCTCTATACAAGTCACTAGTGCGACCACACTTAAGGCCGGTTTACACGTAGCGACATCGCTAACAGTATTGCTTCAACTTGTGACGTTGCAGCGACCTCGTATCGACGTTGCTGCTTGTGACGTCTCGCAAGTATCAGCGATCACCTCGCTGATCGTTGCGGAATGGCCAGGGCCATTTTTCAGTCGCTAGTCTGCCGCTATCACGCATGTATCGGCATGTGTGACCAGGGCAGCGACCAGCTAACCTGATGTGTTCCCTGGTAACCAGGGTACACATCGGGTTACTAAGCGGGAGAACGCTGGTAACTAGGATAAACATCGGGTTATTAAGCGCAGCGCTCTGCTTAGTAATCCAATGTTTATCCTGGTTACCAGCATTCTTCCGCTTACCCCAGTGTAGTGGGACCTCGATATTGTGGAAAAGAATATTTTATATTCTTTTCCACGATGTTGAGGTCATTACACAGGTGGCTGATGGCTGGTGAGTCTGCCTGTGTGACGGGTCACCAGCGATCAGATAGCGATGTCCCAGCGATCCCATCACAACGTGTAGACCGGCCTTTAAAATATTGTGCACAGTTCTGGTCTCCGGTGTATCAGAAAGACATAGCTGAACTAGAGAGGGTGCAGAGAAGAGCGACCAAGGTTATTAGAGGACTAGGGGGTCTTTAATACCGAGACAGGTTATTAAACTTGGGGTTATTTAGCTTGGAAAAACGAAGGCTTAGGGGTGATCTTATAATAATGTATAAATATATGAGGGGACAGTACAGAGACCTTTCTAATGATCTCTTTACTCTTAGGCCTGAGACTGGGACAAGGGGGCATCCTCTACGTCTGGAGGAAAGAAGGTGTAATCATAATCACAGACGTGGATTCTTTACTGTAAGAGCAGTGAGACTGTGGAACTCTCTGCCACATGATGTAATGAGTGAGTCACTACTAACATTTAAGAAGGGCCTGGATGCCTTTCTTGAAAACTATAATATTACCAGTTATACATACTAGATTCTTTGATAGGGCATTGATCCAGGGAATTAGTCTGATTGCCATATCTGGAGTCAGGAAGGATTGTTTCTCCAATGTGGAGCTTAGTGTTGCCACATGTTTTTTTCTTGCCTTCCTCTGGATCAACATGTTAGGCTATGGGTTGAACTAGACTTACACTTTTGAACGGTAGTGTATATATATATATATATATATATATATATATATATATATATATACATATATATATACATACATATATATATATATATATATATATATATTTATATATATATAAATATATATATATATATATATATATATATATATATATATATATAATATGCAGGAAATAGGAGCAGCATAGCTTGCTGGCTATCTCTGGTGCAAAGAGACCAAAACAGTCCTTTAAATGTTGTAATATACATACAAAATGTCGCAGCACTCCAGTGGTGATGTTCTGATGTTCTTTATTCCAGCATCTGAGGTACAATGGCAATGTTTCGGGCACAAGTGCTCTTAGTCAAGCTTGACTAAGGGCTCTTGTGCCCAAAACGTTGCCATTGTACCTCAGATGCTGGAATAAAGAACATCAGAACATCACCATTGGAGTGCTGCGACATTTTGTATGTATATATACAACAAAATAGCATTACATAAATAATACTGGTTGGCATTATTGGCCTATATATTATTTGGGCCTTTATTTAATAAATAATAATAATTTATTCATTTATATAGCACTATTAATTTCATAGCACTTTACATACATCAGTAATGCTGTCCCTATTGAAGCTCACAATCTAAACATCCTATCAGTATGTCTTTGCAATGTGGGAGGAAACCAGAGTGCCTGGAGGAAACCCATGCAAACATGGGAGAACTTACAAATGCCTTGCAGATGTTGTCCTTGGTGGGAGTTGAACCCAGGACCTTGTGATCTCAGTGCTGCAAAGGCTGCAGTGCTAACCACTTGACCTACCATGCCTGCCCATGTTTCACATCACCTGAGAAAACTGTCTACCAATGAAATTGTTGAAATTGTACTTTACACCAGCCATGGACATGAGATTTTGTTTGGCATGCTTCAGGAATGTTTAATTGGTCCACAAACTGTTTATATGTTTAATTAGTCCACAAACTGTTCTAAGACTTCTACAATTGGGGAACGTAGGCGTGAGAAGAACCCGAATTGTAGTCTATCTCAGCTTCACCTATAGAAATTAAATGTCCATCCCATCGAGTTAAAATGGCAAGTTGTTGTTAAGTCAAGGGCTAAATTTGTGCACAGGTAGCAGTTACCTCATAAATATAGCATGCTTTATCTCCAGGGTGGCTTTTTCAAAGTAGAGTTCATCTTTTCGTATAACCTCTATTAATCAATGCTAGTTTATATTATACATTGCTGCATCCTATTTGTGCATTCAGTATCATGGTTGGCTGCTTTGTAGCATGTTTTTTTTATTTTATCCTATGATTTTCTATTGATTTAGTGCAGGGATTTGTAAGCGTGAGAACCCTTGACATATTGGTTGCAATCTTCCATATTTTGGGCCAAAGTATCAATTTGTATCTCATTATCTGTTGCACATTTTATGCATTTTTGCAAGATGTAATGAGGCCTTATGTACCGTATTTAGGTGGTATATTGATAAGCCTGTCCTGTGATGTACACTCATATGGTGCTAACTAGCCCAGCCTATCTGTTGTCACTAATAGGCTCTTGTTCAGACACTGTGTATCTCACTCATCTATGTGACAGGCTCCTATGCAAGCCTTATTAGTGTGCAAGTCTTATGCTAGCAGCAGCCCCCCTCTATCTTAGAGGGTGCGAGTCGCTGTCTCATCAGCATCATGCATCTGAGGCTGCACCCATCTCTATAATGGAGGTCCTTTGCATCCTGTTTTTGCAACCAGTATCAGATTTGGCTGCTTTGTGGTGAGTTTTTATTATTTTTTTCCTTTGGCTTTCTAGTGTACATAGTACACTGCAATGCTAGTGATCAGCAGGGTTGCAATCACAAAAGCTAGGAACTACATTCGCATGTGAGACCTCCTCTATTTAACTCTTCCTCATCCAATTCCTTTATTTTGGTGATTAATAGGGATCCCACAATGATCTAATAGTTATTAATTATCTAGAGTTAAAGGGATTGTACAGGAAATTTATATTGATGGTCTATCCGCAACACGTCTGTAAATGTGATAATTTGGTGTACATTAGGTAACAATTTGTGTATACAGTTCAGTCTTTTAAATATCTATTCAAGTCTCTGTTAGCCTTGTTTTGTTTAATATTTTTTTATGCAAGGCAAAACTTCATAGGCCATTGCTTCTCAGTCCTTAGTTCCAAGATTTTATTGGACAAGCCTTGTCAATATTGCAAAGAAAATTATTCCAATACCTCTATTGCTACATATAAAAAGGCTTGAATTGAGAGTATCCATATCGCTTGGGTTTTTCATCTGTTTTTTATTTGTCTCTAAGTTTTATCATTTAAGAGTCTAGTTACCGTATGTCTTAATATTTTTAGTTTTCATCTATTGTGAGCACGGTTTGGGGGTGGATGTTTTCATCTAATTGATTATCTGTGACTTGAGTGATTCTACATATACTAGAAATGTTTACCCAATTTTAGAAATGTGAAACTTTTTGCATTAGGTACAAATAAGGTTAAAGTTAAAAATAGGGCCATTTTTGAC
>JARQOC010002870.1:0-21126 GCA_033576535.1 Allobates femoralis | reverse complement strand
ACGCGTCGGAAAATAAAACTGAAGAGTTCTTGGTTCAAAACATTTCAGTGTTTCTGGTACTTTTTGAAGCAGCGGCGCGGATCGGAAGACACTTGGTCCCGGATAGATGTTCCCACGTGTTGGAATTCGACACTGCAGATTTTGTTCAGGTTTTGTGAGCAGAAGAGGGCAGTTGTTGACTACCAGCATCAACAAAGCCGTTGGTATTCGCTTCAGACTCCACACATAAGAAATCAAAAGTGGACATGGATGTCCGACAAATGTACCAATCTCTAAAACTTTGAGGACTCAAAGATGGTGAGCGGCAATGACGCCATCATTAGCGTCACTATCCCGCTTCTCTGTCTTCTCAAAATCAAAGAGGATGCATTGCAGGCGGAGCACGATGATATGGAGCAAGGAACCATACAGAGTGTTTACACACAGCCCAGCCTCATCTCATCCCAATGTGGATTGGGGGACAATGAGGAGGAGGAGGAAGAAGAACAGGAGCTAGTTTCATGCGCTATAGATAAGTATAATCATCTTCCTTTACAGGTTTACGGACCATGGGGGGCCTGTATACTGATGGGGGGCCTGTATACCTCGGGCTGCTGTATATACCCTGGGGCTGCTGCTGTATGTACCCTGGGGCTGCTGCTGTATGTACCCTGGGGCTGCAGCTGTATGTACCATGGGGCTGCTGCTGTATATACCCTGGGGCTGCTGCTGTATATACCATGGGGCTGCTGCTGTATATACCCTGGGGCTGCTGCTGTATATACCCTGGGGCTGCTGCTGTATATACCATGGGGCTGCTGCTGTATATACCCTGGGGCTGCTGCTGTATATACCCTGGGGCTGCTGCTGTATATACCCTGGGAAGGCTGCTGTAACACTGCTGGGGCCTGTATATACCACTGGGAAGGCTGCTGTATACCACACTGCTGGGGGCTGTATACTACCACTGGGGAGGCCTGTATACCATCGGGGGGGCCTGTATACCGCACTGCTTGGGGCTGTATACCTGTGCTGGGGTCCACCCTCGGCTTATACATGAGTCAATAGGTTTTCCCAGGTTTTGGGGGCAAAAGTAGGGGGTCGGCTTATACACGGGTCGGCTTATACACGAGTATATACGGTACATATGATTTCTGTTATATATTTTTTTGCATCCATTTTATATATATGCATTTTTTAAATATACATTTTTTAAATATTCATTTTTAATATATCGATTTTTTAATAATAAAATTATGTTCATATATCTTTTATGTAAATACTTCTTTTTTCCCCTCCGGTTTTGACCTGGAAAATAAATAAGATAAAATAAAATAACAATAGAATACATCCATACAAGTATAACACACTTTAAATGCATACTTTATAAGCCGAAGGTGGCACAGGACACTAAAGCATAGTCACACAAGTGAACACCTGAGCACCATGAGTTCTATTCCCTGGGAAAGCGGGGAATACATACATTTTTTTCCTGCCAAAGCTTCAGCATGATTTTTTAAGCGGTTTTTACATGCTTTTCCGCATTAATTTTTCCAAAGTTTTTTTATGGTTTTACTAACCGGAATTTTTAGAATATCTGTGTTTTGTTATATTTGTATTTATGTATGAATTTTACATTTTTTGTGATAATTGCGCCAAAATGCAGTAACCTCCCTGTTTTGATGACGTTTTTGACGTCACATGACTGGGAACACCCACTAATCATGTTATGAATGTGGCTATATATAAGATCAGTTTGGTAGGGTGGTGGTATCCCTGATGAAGGTGCCAGGAGGGCGCCGAAACGCGTAGGAGAATAAAGAATGATTTCACTGAACATCGACTACTCGTTTTCTTTGATGTGAGACACACTGGCAGCGTGTACTGTAGTACACCTTTCTTCCCCAGCATCTTGTGCCTGTATTATGGGACATGTGCCACGACAGGGGGACGTGTGCCAGCAATAGGAGACCTGTGCCAGAAATAGGGGATGTGTGCCAGCAATAGGGGACATGTGCCAGCAATTGGGGACATGTGCCAGCACAGGGGGACGTGTGCCAGCACAGGTGGACGTGTGCCATCAATTGGGGAAGTGTGCCAGCACAAGGGGGCTATATCCAATATAAGGGCCCAAATCCAGATTAAGTGGGGCTAATTTTAGGATGGGGGGCTATATCCCAGGATGAGGGGCCATGTACTAGGATAAGGAGGCTATTAGGAACATATACACTATATTTCTTCCCCAACATCTTGTTGCATCTCCATGTGAGCGTGGCTGGTGGAAGTCCAGCAGCAGCCATCAGGACATTATTACAAGCTTTCAAGCCAGTTGTGGGTTACACAACTGGAACAGGTGAGTGGATTGTATTTCTCACCGTTGCACAAACTAATGTCTAGTGATAAGGGCACTATTGCGCCTTTGTCCCCCCCCTTCTCTCTTTTTATAACACAGGCACAGGTTTCCTATTGCTGGCACATGCCCCCCCTGTCCTGGCTATGGCCCCCTGTGCCCTGAGGAGGACAATTTTATTTACAGGAGGATTTATATAAACTAGAAGCTTGGGCTGATAAATGCCAAATGAGCTTTAATGGTCATGCACTTGGGCAGAGGAAACAAAAGGTATAATTATGTGTTTAATTGTAAAACACTGGGCAAAACTGTCACTGAAAAAGACCTAGGTGTGTGGGTAGATGACAAACTCACATTTAGTGGCCAGTGTCAGGCAGCTGCTGCAAAGGCAAATAAAATAATGGGATGCATTAAAAGAGGCATAGATGCTCATGAGGAGAACATAATTTTACCTCTATACAAGTCACTAGTGCGACCACACTTAGAATACTGTGTACAAATCTGGTCTCCGGTGTATAAGAAAGATATTTGATCCTGTTGTAGGATTGGTTCCGTTTATCGGTTATTATGGTCGGTTATGACTACAATCACCGATATCCAGAATCTTCCTTCCTTACCACTTTCTGTTCCTATGCTGATTAACTATATATATATATATATGTATATACCGACTACTTAATGAAAACAAGTCTGTTCTAATAAATGAATATTTATTAAACAACCCCAAAAAGTCTACAACAATAATATATAGATTTCTAGATAGCACGATAACTAAGACACAATCAATTACTGTTACAATGATGTAAAACACCCACAGTTACTAATACCCACGTTACCTTAAATATACACACAGGCACACTATATTAATTATCTAACTATCCCTATATTATAGAGAGAGAGAGAGAGAGATAGAAAGATATAAATATAGGGAGAGAGAGATATAAATATAGTGAGAGAGAGAGATATAGAGAGAGTGATAGAGTTATAGGATGATACTTATGACCAGATGAAGATGTCCTTCCATCGTGCGTCCAGGTAGAAAAGAGAGAGAGGGTCTTGAATTCACCTCCTTTTATAGTCACATTCCCACCCACATGCAACCTACAACTCCGCCCTTCTCAGGTATGTTTTGTGGCAACTATTTCCAATCACCTCCTGTAATATGCAGTAATAATTCCCTGCCTGCGGATGGCGTACTTGTATCAGGGAAGAAAGTCTTGTGTTAAATAAGTTTTAACACTCTTTGATATATCCTGGAGCCAATCTGAAGAAACAATGGTTTATCAGTCAAACATCACCAGTATTGTCTTAGCAATATACATCTCCATTGGTTGGAGACGGAATGTCTGCCTGAGTACTCCAAACCCACAAAGGTTGTATACATATGTAAATGACATTGGATTTAGCAAACAGCTTCTGCATTCTAATTAGGAGGCTGTAGGGCCAGAAACCATTTAATATGTATGCAACCTTTACTACTAAAACCAAAAAGACCTCACACAGAAGAACAATGCTGTACATGGTTGAAATATTCAGATCATTAAATCCAATATGGAGTTCAGTGATTCATAATAATTATGCCATCACTTCCCCCTCAACATTCCCCCTTTTGTCGGAAAATACGACAATAAAATGAGTGGGAAGTGTGGAATATATTTGCCTACTCAATCCTATCACCAATAACCGTTCAGGATGAAATGAAGTAAAATTTTGCACTTAGGTATCTAGACATCACCCATCGCCATCACCTCTCCCCTGCCGTTCGCCGTAATCCAGTGTCTCCATCCATAGATTACACCATAGTCATCTTTGTGGATCTTCTTGGTCTCTTTGGTTCAGGAATAAAGTTCTCTATTTGTCAGTACACTTCTGATCTTGTCATTGCCAATCTCGAGAAACACGTCTATCCCCAAGTAGTCTTCTTCCCAGCTTGACTGCTTAGACTCTGGAGTTGCTGCACCTTCGTCTCTTGATCGGCCCACAGAGTTTTCCTGTGTTCGCCCCTCTCCCTACCAGATTTTTTTTTTTTTTTTTTTTTTTTTTTTCCAAGTCTGGTGTGTAGGTGCTGGGGATCACACTCTGTAGCTGGGCCTCACCAGGTGGTTTCTTGGAGCACCTCCTTCTTGGGATTAGATCAATCAGGGGATGGCATTCTTCTTAGCTGAGGCACGACTTTCAACAGAGACTTCTCCTGTAAACTTGATTGAAGCATCTATCGTTAATGTGGTTCTTCCATGGATAGATAGTTGAATCTCTACTAGGCAGGTCAGAGTTTATTGGGTAGGGGATGATATCAGCATACCTAAGTTGACTGTGAGAAGAACGCAGTCCAACCGACCTTCAATCCATCCCTTATGAACGTTTACCGACTCAAGGGTTGAAGTAGCAAATACCTTAGACTCTTTCCTCATTCATACAAAAAAAACAAACAAACCTATATCCCAATGTAAAAATTAAACAGTATATAATGATACCATATTTCCCTCCCCCATCCCTTAACCATGAATCAAAGTAAAAGCCAAACAAAATATACAATGTTATGAGGTTTCAGGGCGGAGTTGACGTAATGTCCTAAACACTCTTATCAAATATAATATCAAGGTTTCAGGACTTTTAGTGCTAAGTCCTGGACCTTCTTCGGCGGTTAAATTCATGAAGTTCTGCCTGGTTCTCTTGTATCTGATGGGCAAGTCTCTTTACTCTCCTGTAAACTAGGCACAGTCCAATGTACATAACAAGAACAAGAACCAGGAGAACAATCACAGGGTGGATAATGAAATTAAAAAATGATGTAGCTGTCGGACTATAGCCAAATAAACTTTCCCACCAGGACACCTTAGAGTCTGTATCTAAGGCATTGGTAATCCTCGTTATCTTGGTTTTGTCATGCTCAAGCTGAATTGTGGCTTGATTCTCAGCCTCATGAAGATTTCGGAGTATGTCGTCTTCTTCGCTGAAATCTAACAAGAGACGCTTGAGCTCACGACCAAAACCAAGAGGAATCTTTTGCAGTCTCACAGGAGTGTCAGGGCGAATGTCGAGTCTCTTCTCCGGTGTTATCGGGGTCCTCCCCTGCTGATCTGCGACATCTAAACCTAAAACGGGACTAAGGGTACAATATGCTCCTGGGAGGAGTATGCCTCTTTCGGTGCAATTAGTGCCATATAAAGAATACGTTACATTTTTCCCTTGGTACCAACACCAATACCCTTGACCCAAATATTTCAGACGAGAGGAGGGTATTGTGTTAGTCTTCATCTCACATGACCCCTCAGAGTCCCAACACTGGTGCCTAAGCACCCTATCTTGACTCCCTTGACAGAGGATAGCATCCTCTTTCCTCCAACATCCCTCTGTATCAAACAGATAAGGATGGCCTCGCTCATAGGTTAGGATGTCTGAGGTGAGCTGTGGATGAAGCACCGTCTGATTGCTAACAACAATTCCTATATTCATGGCACTGTACCCCTTCTTGATATTACCAGATACAGGTGCCAAAGAAGATGCCGTGCAGGTGAGATTATGACACCCATGCCATTGAACCAGCCACCAGTTTGTATGGTTGGCTGCAAACGGGGAGATTAGGGAACTTACTCTTTGTCTGAGGTTGAATGGGAAGTGGCCCTTGTATAGAGGGCTATATGCTATAGGTTGTCAGAGAGTTCACTCTGGACCTGCGTACATGCTAGGGCAAACTGAACTCTGTCTTGCACTTCTACAAGACCTGCAACTAACCTTCTAAACTTCTCTCGTAGAGCTGAAGATAGAGAGGTAGTGGCATCAATGTGCGAATGTTGCAAACCCTCTAAGACATGGTTTACATCAAGCTGAGTTCTGAACCCTTCCCCAGCATGTCGCGCAATGTCCCCGAGCTTACCTCTCAGGACTTCCATATCCATAGTGTTCAGGGCACCTACTCCCAATGCACCTCCACTAATTCCCATTTCTATCAAGTCTCTCCTACTCCTGAATTTCCTGTGTCGGGGATCATCTTTTCTCACTTCTTGCCCCGCCTCTACCCATCCTCTCATCATGTCAATTTGGTTCCTCACAAACTCCTCACATCTGTGATCCCAGTGATCTACTCTGAAGTCATCTACAGAAATTCGCCATGTATATAGGACGAATTTAGTTCCTGTGATGATCTTCCATGGGGATGACAGTTGAGGAGCTATGGGATCTGCCAATTGGTGGGTAGAAACATTGCAAGAATCCAGGTGCGGTTTGACTGGTTGGAGACCTTCAGCCTCATATGGGACCCTTACCACGGTCACACATACTTGTCCTCTACCACTGAACTGGTACCACTGATCGCTATCTCCTGCCTGTAACGCTAGGTTTCCTATTGGTTTGGATTTGGACAGATAGACCCACTGTGTAAATGACCAGCACCCTTCGTCCACCGCCTCACAAAAAGGCCACTTAAATGGACCGTCTATATTGATGTCAAAGTTAATGTCCCTGCCTCTGGGGTCTTTCCAGTCAGAAGACACGTATTTGCTTCGGTATTCCTCAGTCATAGGGGCGCCATCCATCCATACATCCACAATTGGGGTGTCCACCCCATTGCATACTAAGTCCCATCTCCAGGGATTAGTATCCAATTTTACCGTCTGTGTATCCGGTTCCCAGTGGGCATAGGTGATGAAATAGTATCCCGTCACCTCCGATACACAGACTTCTCTCATGATCGTAATCATGAAAGACCGTATGGATGGCGACCCCTCTACTCGAGTATACCTCAAATCCTTGGCATCGGTCCGTACCTTTAAAACTGTTGCTCGGTATAAGCCCTCCAGTTTCACTGGACCACTCTGATCGTTCCATAATGCCTGGCCAGAGTTACTGCAGTTTAACTTTAACATCAATACACTAGTCCGTAAGTAATCTGTGGACACATGTCCTTGGGCATATTTGGATTCCCTGGTGATGGTCATCTGGGAATCCCTCAACATACAATATGCCTTAAGGGTGCCTTTTACAAGTATGGGTCTATCAAAGTGCGTCCTTACCCTCAACCCATCTTGACTATCCTTCCTAGTGAAGGTAGCCTGTAAGATATACCACCCACTAAACTCTGCTCCAGTGACATCTTCAGGACTCAGAAAGCCTTCTTTTAGTTTGGTTTGCCTCACTGCAATCTGGAATGCAGGGATCTGCTCAGTTTCTGGTTCCTGAAGGACACCAGACACTGCTGCAAACTTAGCCAGTTCGTCGGCCTTGTTATTTCCTATGGTCAAAGGCTGTTCTCCTCTTTGATGTGCTGGGACTTTTATAATGGCTGCCTCCGCTTGATCTGCCATGCCCCAATCCCACAATTCCTTTAGGACCATAATGTGGGCCAGAGGTTTATTCTGGCTGTCCACAAAACCTCGTTTTTTCCACGTGTTCAGGTGCAGGGTGAGAGATCGAACTACATATGAACTGTCACTATATATAGTTCGATTCCCTGGAGGTTGAAGGAGGAGAGCCTCCTTGACAGCCTCCAGTTTAGCCCGTTGTGCTGACATGTGACCTGGCAACCGGAAGAGACTCTGGATGCCCGTGGTCTCATCCAGCACTGCAAATCCGGATACATACGTGCCGTCCAGACAGAAAAGTCTGTCTTCTGGATGTCTGTCGGTCCTGAATATTTGTGATGTACTGGAGGGTGATGGTTGACCACAGTCATGTTCGGTCCCTGTCATGTTTAACAACTGGGACAGAACATACTTTGCCTTGTGGTCCACTATCAGATTCCGGCCACTGAGGTCCAGGATCCATTTCCCGAATCTCTGTTGGGAGACTCCAGGGAGTGTATCTCTGAGTAAAAGAACCAAAGAAGAATGTGGTGTCTGTACAGTCAGAGATCTGAAACCTACAATATGCTCATTGGTTTTAACGGCATAGTGTATGGCAGCCAGTTGTTTGGCACATTCGTCGAACCCTCGTTCGACCGGCGAGAGTAGTCGGGAAAAGTATCCCAGTGGTCTACTGTCATGTCCTATCTGCTGTAGAAGGACAACAGAGATAGACTCCTTCCCAGCATGTGCCTGGATGGCCATTTCTCCATCTGGGTTGGGGGTGGCTAACACAGGTGCAGAGGAGAGGTCTCTTTTCAGAGTTGAAAAGGCCTCATCCTGTGCTTCTGACCAGCCCTGGAGTGAGGGTTCTTGTCCTCTGAGGAGTTCATAAAGGGGTTTCGCTTTGGCAGCAAAATCCTCTATGAATTCCCTCATGAAGTTTGCCACTCCCAGGAACTTCCGTAAGTCCTGTAAAGTGCCAGGCTGAGGTAACTTGACCCTAGCGTCCACTCGGGCTGCCACAATTCCTTTGGCTCCAAAAGAGACCTGCACCCCAAGGGAAGTCACCTCTGTTCTGGCCAAATTTGCCTTGTGAGGACTCAGTTTGAGTCCAGACTGTTTGTTCCCCACTGTGAAAGCAAATTTGTACCTACAGTTTTCTGTGAGTTCAATAGAGAAGAACCCATTGGCGACATCAATGGTCGAGAATATGCGGCTTTTGCCACTTATCTTCGCCATTATGTCAGGAGTTTGTGCAACTACGGGGGCAGACATCGGAGTGTACTTATTAAGGACACGTAGGTCTATGGTGAGACGCCACGCATCAGTGTCCTTTTTCTTCACAGGCCATAGAGGGTTGTTGCACCTTGAATTCCCCTCTATGACCACACCCTTGTTCTCCAATTCCAGGACAGTGTTGACTATCGACTGTGTCGCTTCTGGTGGAAAGCGATATTGACGTTGAGGGGGTGGGTCTGGCCCCTGTATGTCCACCTGGACACCAATCAATCTTCCACAGTCGTTTTTACCCTGGGCCCACAGATCAGGATGTTCGTACACAATGGGTTCAAGGTCTATATTATGAGAGACCTCTGGCCATTTGTGTTCGAGCATATCAACTGAATTCTCCATTGCTGGCAAAGGTGGTCCCAGACACTGGTGTTGTATGACACACACCTTGGATTGTCTGGGTCCCTTCCACACAATGCAGTTTGCCAAATCCAGGATCCATCCATTTTGGGTCATTACATCAGTTCCGATGATGTTGTCAGAACCATGGTAATACCACATTGGGACCTTGAGGGTTAAGTGTTTGGCAATCTGGACAATCACTTCCTCAATTCTGTGGGCCTTCACCCCCCCTTGTTGGTGATCAAATCCGATCACCACACACTGAGGGCTGTTTGGATGCAAATCATGTTTGATATTAGTAATGGAGATTTCCGCACCAGTATCAAGCATAATTTGTGTGTCCTGATCTTTAATTCTGGCTTTTATGTGGGGCCTCCCTGAAGAATCCAGTATGACAGGACATACTGGAGCCAGCTCTTTAGGGATCCCTAATTTTCAATCGATGTTGACAAGATTTCCAGTAGGTACCTGAGAGGTACATACTGCAATTTGGAGATCCTCAACCATAGTTCTAGTTGTGGAATCAGTAGATTCCACAACCCCTGAACTATCAACTGGGGCATTTACAGTGGCAACACATTTTGGTGTCTGCTCTTGTAAATATCCCCGAAACCCATCAGCCTGTTCCCCCACTGTTCTGGCATAATTAGGTTTCATCTTGAAACCATTATTATTGCCAGATTTTTCAGGGCTGTTTCGGCTCCGTACCCACTGAGGACAATTTTTCTTCATGTGCCCAAATTGCAAACATAGAAAGCATTGAATGCTCCCTGTCCTCTCAAATGGTGGGGCCGAGGGGCGAACAGCTGACTTCTTTCTAGCATGGCGCACACGTTCATCTTGTGATCTAACGTGTACAGGCACATGCTCCCTAACCTTAACCGACTTTTTATTGTGCAGTAGATCTTGTCTACACTGCTCAATAATCATGGCCGCATCAGTGAGCGATGGTTCTCTTGCTGCACTCAACCTAATTGCAGTATCAAGGTATGGGAATTTTTCCACAAACATGCGGATCATGCCTTGTGGAAAACCGATACCTTGATCCATAGTGACCTTCCTGTACATAGCTTCAAACCGACTACACAGCGATAAAGGTTCATCGTGTATAGTTGGTCTGAATTTCATCAGGATTTCTGGAGTCACGTCCCCGTGGCCCGTTGCCAGTGTCATTAGTAAGGAAAGGCGTTCTTCCTTATCATGAAACTGTCCCATTACTGGGTTCCGTGCTCCCCATTGCCTCATACCTCTGATTGAGGTGTGTAGGCAACCACAACTTGAATAGCTCCATACGAAGTTCTGGAGCTACAGAATATTTATTGCAGTGACCTTCAAAGATATCACATGCAGTAAACGCATCTAGACTGGGATCAAATTTTGGGATCTCCTTGCAGATCCGTAACAGAAATTTTATCCTTTCCATACTGTTACGGTTAGGATAAAATTCATCTGACCTTACTGAACGATTTGGCGGATTGGAAGTGGTGTGATCCCTTTCCCACCTACCTCCATATCCCCAACTCTCGTCCTGACCCTGGAAGCAGTCGCTACGTGTATACTCCCTTGGTGTTTGAGTGAAATGTAGCGACCGTTCCACCTGTCCCCTGGACTCTATAGCTCCGGATCTCTGATCCATGGGAGACGTGGACCATGTTGCCGTGGTCTCCCCATCCTGTGCAGTACCCGAAACACAAACCTGTTTTGTGGGCAAAGGCACCATGCTATTTGTACCAGGCCGTGACAGATTAGAGATGACCTGTTGCAAATTCACAATCGTTTGCGACTTTGCAGCCAGATCCTCTCTAAGTGTGCTTACTAGTGCATCCATGGATGCAACTCTACTCTTGAACTGATTTATCTCAGTATACAGACTGAGGAGCTCTCTATCCATGTCAGAATAATAGGTTTCTTTCTCTGATATCCTAGATTCTAACACACAGATTTCCCGGCCCCTGTCGGCTGTACACTGGGCCCTTTCTTCTAGCTCAGTTTCTAGAGTGTGTATACGTTTTATGCTTTCCACACAACAATGGCAGTGTAGGTTATCCGATGTGGAAACTTTGTCTGCTTTTCTTGTGGTAGCAAGTGTTTCCACATGCTCCGGCCTACAAATGCTGTCCTCAAAAGTATACACTAATTTTGCCAGCATTTGGAGGCGTTTCTTTGTTTTGTGGAAAACACTTTTACTAATACAAACTCTATCATGTGCGTATGCCTGGTCCAGTAAAGTTGACCAGAGCATCTCTGTGGACTTATATGCGGTGGGCAGTATTGGGTTAAATGTGCTATTTCTACACAGGTGTTTAAGGGTGGAGAAGTTCATACTCACCTGTTCAGAGGCCATGTTGCTTGGTGTCGTCTGTTCCTTCGTCCCTCTTGTGCTGCTTGGAAAAAGGTCCTTTACTCCGGAACGCCTTCTTTCCCGACCAGCTGGACTCCTCAGATGAACCAAACGTTGATGGTGTTTGAACGAAGTGACGTGATGATCTGCCTCGCCGATAGACGTGTATCGTGTAAAGGAATCAGAAAAATCATTAAAATCAGAAAAAGGTTCTCTGATGAGGACTGTGTCCTGTGTCTTACTAAGACTGAAAACTGTGTCACCGTCCGAGCTATCAGGGCACTGAACGCACAGAATAACGGATCACTTCACCGTGCCTCCTGTTATCTGTGTCCACGTTCCTCTGGCCTGATCCGCTCCAGATGATGACCACAGGTTTTCAGTACAAAAGACACTAGAACAACCTCAAACAGTGGGCCTAGGCTCGCCAATTTGTTGTAGGGCTGATTCGTTTATCGGTTATTATGGTCGGTTATGACTACAATCACCGATATCCAGAATCTTCCCTTCCTTACCACTTTCTGTTCCTATGCTGATTAACTATATATATATATATGTATATACCGGCTACTTAATGAAAACAAGTCTGTTCTAATAAATGAATATTTATTAAACAACCCCAAAAAGTCTACAACAATAATATATAGATTTCTAGATAGCACGATAACTAAGACACAATCAATTACTGTTACAATGATGTAAAACACCCACAGTTACTAATACCCACGTTACCTTAAATATACACACAGGCACACTATATTAATTATCTAACTATCCCTATATTATAAGAGAGAGAGAGAGAGATAGAAAGATATAATATAGGAGAGAGAGAGATATATAAATATAGGGAGAGAGAGAGATATAGAGAGAGTGATAGAGTTATAGGATGATACTTATGACCAGATGAGGATGTCCTTCCATCGTGCGTCCAGGTAGAAAAGAGAGAGAGGGTCTTGAATTCACCTCCTTTTATAGTCACATTCCCACCCACATGCAACCTACAACTCCGCCCTTCTCAGGTATGTTTTGTGGCAACTATTTCCAATCACCTCCTGTAATATGCAGTAATAATTCCCTGCCTGCGGATGGCGTACTTGTATCAGGGAAGAAAGTCTTGTGTTAAATAAGTTTTAACACTCTTTGATATATCCTGGAGCCAATCTGAAGAAACAATGGTTTATCAGTCAAACATCACCAGTATTGTCTTAGCAATATACATCTCCATTGGTTGGAGACGGAATGTCTGCCTGAGTACTCCAAACCCACAAAGGTTGTATACATATGTAAATGACATTGGATTTAGCAAACAGCTTCTGCATTCTAATTAGGAGGCAGTAGGGCCAGAAACCATTTAATATGTATGCAACCTTTACTACTAAAACCAAAAAGACCTCACACAGAAGAACAATGCTGTACATGGTTGAAATATTCAGATCATTAAATCCAATATGGAGTTCAGTGATTCATAATAATTATGCCATCACTTCCCCCTCAACAGATCCCTATGGCAAACAAGAGATAGTACTTTGTGGCAAAACCCTTGTTGTCAACAGTAGGGATGGGCGAATCTACTCGCTAGGACTCGTTACTCAGCGATTAGTAAGGGACTCGCAGGACTCGGTACTCTGCGAGTTTCCCAGCGTTTACTCGCACGAGTCCAATGTAAATCAATGGCAAACGCTGACAAAACTAGGATTGCCTTTGATTGCATTAGACTCGGCTACTGTGCCAGTGATAGCAGGGAAACTCGCAAAGTAACTGCTGTTACATTGCGAGCCGAGTCCAGCTGTCTTCTCTGTGCAGCTCCAGGGTCCTAGAGCCCGCCTGCTCACAGACATGATGTAGCAGTGCTGAGATTGTTCTCAGTCTGCTCATTCCCTGTGCATAGACATCTATATCTATGCACAGGGGATGTAGCAGAGAGGACATCGCGTTTTGGACTACGTCGGACGGAAGAGGATTTTTTTAATTAAAGATGGAGTCCCTAATGGCTTTTTTTTTATTTCAAATAAAATTTTTTCTCTATGTTGTGTTTTTTTAACCCTTTATTGGAGATTCTTAGTGGCTGGGTCAAACGTGGCCTCAGAGTCAGAGTCAGAGTCTCAGAGTCAGAGTCAGAGTCTCAGAGTCAGAGTCTCAGAGTCAGAGTCTCAGAGTCAGAGTCTCAGAGTAAGAGTCAGAGTCTCAGAGTCAGAGTCTCAGAGTCAGAGTCTCAGAGTCAGAGTCTCAGAGTCTCAGAGTCAGAGTCTCAGAGTCAGAGTCAGAGTCTTAGAGTCAGAGTCAGAGTCTCAGAGTCAGAGTCAGAGTCTCAGAGTCAGAGTCTCAGAGTCAGAGTCTCAGAGTCAGAATCAGAGTTTCAGAGTCAGAGTCTCAGAGTCTCAGAGTCAGAGTCTCAGAGTCTCAGAGTCAGAGTCTCAGAGTCTCAGAGTCAGAGTCAGAGTCTCAGAGTCAGAATCTCAGAATTTCATGAAATAATTAAAAAAAATGCGTGGGGCTCCGCGCAATTTCTATGTCTAGCCAGGTACAGCTAAGCAGCTGGGGGCTGGAATCCGCAGCGCAGGGATGCCCAAGCTTTCTGTGCAAATTGCAGCCCGCAGCAGCCCCAGAAGATGGCGCGTTCATTGAAGCGCCATCCTCTGGCGCTGAACTCCGCTCTTCCAGCGGCCCTGGTGGCGGTGGCACACTGGGTAATAAAGAGGTTAGGGCCAGCTTTGTATTATCAGCTGGCCCTAAGCCCGAAATTTATTGCGGTCACGCCAATATTAGACATGACCGCCATGAATTTCTATTAAATTGTTTTAAAAAAACACAACACAGAGAAAATTTTTTATTAGAAATAAAAAAAAAAGATTTCCAGTAGGTACCTGAGAGGTACATACTGCAATTTGGAGATCCTCAACCATAGTTCTAGTTGTGGAATCAGTAGATTCCACAACCCCTGAACTATCAACTGGGGCATTTACAGTGGCAACACATTTTGGTGTCTGCTCTTGTAAATATCCCCGAAACCCATCAGCCTGTTCCCCCACTGTTCTGGCATAATTAGGTTTCATCTTGAAACCATTATTATTGCCAGATTTTTCAGGGCTGTTTCGGCTCCGTACCCACTGAGGACAATTTTTCTTCATGTGCCCAAATTGCAAACATAGAAAGCATTGAATGCTCCCTGTCCTCTCAAATGGTGGGGCCGAGGGGCGAACAGCTGACTTCTTTCTAGCATGGCGCACACGTTCATCTTGTGATCTAACGTGTACAGGCACATGCTCCCTAACCTTAACCGACTTTTTATTGTGCAGTAGATCTTGTCTACACTGCTCAATAATCATGGCCGCATCAGTGAGCGATGGTTCTCTTGCTGCACTCAACCTAATTGCAGTATCAAGGTATGGGAATTTTTCCACAAACATGCGGATCATGCCTTGTGGAAAACCGATACCTTGATCCATAGTGACCTTCCTGTACATAGCTTCAAACCGACTACACAGCGATAAAGGTTCATCGTGTATAGTTGGTCTGAATTTCATCAGGATTTCTGGAGTCACGTCCCCGTGGCCCGTTGCCAGTGTCATTAGTAAGGAAAGGCGTTCTTCCTTATCATGAAACTGTCCATTACTGGGTTCCGTGCTCCCCATTGCCTCATACCTCTGATTGAGGTGTGTAGGCAACCACAACTTGAATAGCTCCATACGAAGTTCTGGAGCTACAGAATATTTATTGCAGTGACCTTCAAAGATATCACATGCAGTAAACGCATCTAGACTGGGATCAAATTTTGGGATCTCCTTGCAGATCCGTAACAGAAATTTTATCCTTTCCATACTGTTACGGTTAGGATAAAATTCATCTGACCTTACTGAACGATTTGGCGGATTGGAAGTGGTGTGATCCCTTTCCCACCTACCTCCATATCCCCAACTCTCGTCCTGACCCTGGAAGCAGTCGCTACGTGTATACTCCCTTGGTGTTTGAGTGAAATGTAGCGACCGTTCCACCTGTCCCCTGGACTCTATAGCTCCGGATCTCTGATCCATGGGAGACGTGGACCATGTTGCCGTGGTCTCCCCATCCTGTGCAGTACCCGAAACACAAACCTGTTTTGTGGGCAAAGGCACCATGCTATTTGTACCAGGCCGTGACAGATTAGAGATGACCTGTTGCAAATTCACAATCGTTTGCGACTTTGCAGCCAGATCCTCTCTAAGTGTGCTTACTAGTGCATCCATGGATGCAACTCTACTCTTGAACTGATTTATCTCAGTATACAGACTGAGGAGCTCTCTATCCATGTCAGAATAATAGGTTTCTTTCTCTGATATCCTAGATTCTAACACACAGATTTCCCGGCCCCTGTCGGCTGTACACTGGGCCCTTTCTTCTAGCTCAGTTTCTAGAGTGTGTATACGTTTTATGCTTTCCACACAACAATGGCAGTGTAGGTTATCCGATGTGGAAACTTTGTCTGCTTTTCTTGTGGTAGCAAGTGTTTCCACATGCTCCGGCCTACAAATGCTGTCCTCAAAAGTATACACTAATTTTGCCAGCATTTGGAGGCGTTTTCTTTGTTTTGTGGAAAACACTTTTACTAATACAAACTCTATCATGTGCGTATGCCTGGTCCAGTAAAGTTGACCAGAGCATCTCTGTGGACTTATATGCGGTGGGCAGTATTGGGTTAAATGTGCTATTTCTACACAGGTGTTTAAGGGTGGAGAAGTTCATACTCACCTGTTCAGAGGCCATGTTGCTTGGTGTCGTCTGTTCCTTCGTCCCTCTTGTGCTGCTTGGAAAAAGGTCCTTTACTCCGGAACGCCTTCTTTCCCGACCAGCTGGACTCCTCAGATGAACCAAACGTTGATGGTGTTTGAACGAAGTGACGTGATGATCTGCCTCGCCGATAGACGTGTATCGTGTAAAGGAATCAGAAAAATCATTAAAATCAGAAAAAGGTTCTCTGATGAGGACTGTGTCCTGTGTCTTACTAAGACTGAAAACTGTGTCACCGTCCGAGCTATCAGGGCACTGAACGCACAGAATAACGGATCACTTCACCGTGCCTCCTGTTATCTGTGTCCACGTTCCTCTGGCCTGATCCGCTCCAGATGATGACCACAGGTTTTCAGTACAAAAGACACTAGAACAACCTCAAACAGTGGGCCTAGGCTCGCCAATTTGTTGTAGGGCTGATTCCGTTTATCGGTTATTATGGTCGGTTATGACTACAATCACCGATATCCAGAATCTTCCCTTCCTTACCACTTTCTGTTCCTATGCTGATTAACTATATATATATATATATGTATATACCGGCTACTTAATGAAAACAAGTCTGTTCTAATAAATGAATATTTATTAAACAACCCCAAAAAGTCTACAACAATAATATATAGATTTCTAGATAGCACGATAACTAAGACACAATCAATTACTGTTACAATGATGTAAAACACCCACAGTTACTAATACCCACGTTACCTTAAATATACACACAGGCACACTATATTAATTATCTAACTATCCCTATATTATAAGAGAGAGAGAGAGAGATAGAAAGATATAAATATAGGGAGAGAGAGATATAAATATAGGGAGAGAGAGAGATATAGAGAGAGTGATAGAGTTATAGGATGATACTTATGACCAGATGAGGATGTCCTTCCATCGTGCGTCCAGGTAGAAAAGAGAGAGAGGGTCTTGAATTCACCTCCTTTTATAGTCACATTCCCACCCACATGCAACCTACAACTCCGCCCTTCTCAGGTATGTTTTGTGGCAACTATTTCCAATCACCTCCTGTAATATGCAGTAATAATTCCCTGCCTGCGGATGGCGTACTTGTATCAGGGAAGAAAGTCTTGTGTTAAATAAGTTTTAACACTCTTTGATATATCCTGGAGCCAATCTGAAGAAACAATGGTTTATCAGTCAAACATCACCAGTATTGTCTTAGCAATATACATCTCCATTGGTTGGAGACGGAATGTCTGCCTGAGTACTCCAAACCCACAAAGGTTGTATACATATGTAAATGACATTGGATTTAGCAAACAGCTTCTGCATTCTAATTAGGAGGCAGTAGGGCCAGAAACCATTTAATATGTATGCAACCTTTACTACTAAAACCAAAAAGACCTCACACAGAAGAACAATGCTGTACATGGTTGAAATATTCAGATCATTAAATCCAATATGGAGTTCAGTGATTCATAATAATTATGCCATCACTTCCCCCTCAACAGATCCCTATGGCAAACAAGAGATAGTACTTTGTGGCAAAACCCTTGTTGTCAACAGTAGGGATGGGCGAATCTACTCGCTAGGACTCGTTACTCAGCGATTAGTAAGGGACTCGCAGGACTCGGTACTCTGCGAGTTTCCCAGCGTTTACTCGCACGAGTCCAATGTAAATCAATGGCAAACGCTGACAAAACTAGGATTGCCTTTGATTGCATTAGACTCGGCTACTGTGCCAGTGATAGCAGGGAAACTCGCAAAGTAACTGCTGTTACATTGCGAGCCGAGTCCAGCTGTCTTCTCTGTGCAGCTCCAGGGTCCTAGAGCCCGCCTGCTCACAGACATGATGTAGCAGTGCTGAGATTGTTCTCAGTCTGCTCATTCCCTGTGCATAGACATCTATATCTATGCACAGGGGATGTAGCAGAGAGGACATCGCGTTTTGGACTACGTCGGACGGAAGAGGATTTTTTTAATTAAAGATGGAGTCCCTAATGGCTTTTTTTTTATTTCAAATAAAATTTTTTCTCTATGTTGTGTTTTTTTAACCCTTTATTGGAGATTCTTAGTGGCTGGGTCAAACGTGGCCTGACATTAAGAATCTCGGGCTTAATACCAGCTTGTATAACAAAGCTGGTATTAACCCCTTTATTACCCAGCGTGCCACCGCCACCAGGGCCGCTGGAAGAGTGGGGTTCAGCGCCAGAGGATGGCGCTTCAATGAACGCGCCATCTTCTGGGGCGGCTGCGGGCTGCAATTTGCAGTGGGGGGTGCCCAGAAAGCTTGGGCATCCCTGTGCTGCGGATTCCAGCCCCCAGCTGCTTAGCTGCACCTGGCTAGACATAGAAATTGCGCGGAGCCCCCACGCATTTTTTTATTATTATTTCATGAATTTCAGAGTTAGAGTCTCAGAGTCAGAGTCTCAGAGTCAGAGTCAGAGTCTCAGAGTCAGAATCTCAGAGTCAGAGTCTCAGAGTCAGAGTCAGAGTCTCAGAGTCACAGTCAGAGTCTCAGAGTCAGAGTCTCAGAGTCAGAGTCAGAGTCTCAGAGTCAGTGTCTCAGTGTCAGAGTCTCACCCTCAGAGCCAGAGTCAGAGTCTCAGAGTCAGAGTCTCAGAGTCAGAGTCAGAGTCTCAGAGTCAGAGTCTCAGAGTCAGAGTCTCAGAGTCAGAGTCAGAGTCTCAGAGTCAGAGTCTCAGAGTCAGAGTCTCAGAGTCAGAGTCAGAGTCTCAGAGTCAGAGTCAGAGTCTCAGAGTCAGAGTCTCAGAGTCAGAGTCTCAGAGTCAGAGTCAGAGTCTCAGTCAGAGTCAGAGTCTCAGAGTCAGAGTCTCAGAGTCAGAGTCTCAGAGTCAGAGTCAGAGTCTCAGAGTCAGAGTCTCAGAGTCAGAGTCTCAGAGTCAGAGTCAGAGTCTCAGAGTCAGAGTCTCAGATTCAGAGTCTCACCCTCAGAGCCAGAGTCAGAGTCTCAGAGTCAGAGTCTCAGAGTTAGAGTCTCAAAGTCAGAGTCTCAGAGTCAGAGTCAGAGTCTCAGAGTCAGAGTCTCAGAGTCAGAGTCAGAGTCTCAGAGTCAGAGTCTCAGAGTCTCAGAGTCTCAGAGTCAGAGTCTCAGAGTCAGAGTCAGAGTCTCAGAGTCAGAGTCAGAGTCTCAGAGTCAGAGTCTCAGAGTCAGAGTCTCAGAGTCAGAGTCTCAGAGTAAGAGTCAGAGTCTCAGAGTCAGAGTCTCAGAGTCAGAGTCTCAGAGTCAGAGTCTCAGAGTCTCAGAGTCAGAGTCTCAGAGTCAGAGTCAGAGTCTTAGAGTCAGAGTCAGAGTCTCAGAGTCAGAGTCAGAGTCTCAGAGTCAGAGTCTCAGAGTCAGAGTCTCAGAGTCAGAATCAGAGTTTCAGAGTCAGAGTCTCAGAGTCTCAGAGTCAGAGTCTCAGAGTCTCAGAGTCAGAGTCTCAGAGTCTCAGAGTCAGAGTCAGAGTCTCAGAGTCAGAATCTCAGAATTTCATGAAATAATTAAAAAAAATGCGTGGGGCTCCGCGCAATTTCTATGTCTAGCCAGGTACAGCTAAGCAGCTGGGGGCTGGAATCCGCAGCGCAGGGATGCCCAAGCTTTCTGTGCAAATTGCAGCCCGCAGCAGCCCCAGAAGATGGCGCGTTCATTGAAGCGCCATCCTCTGGCGCTGAACTCCGCTCTTCCAGCGGCCCTGGTGGCGGTGGCACACTGGGTAATAAAGAGGTTAGGGCCAGCTTTGTATTATCAGCTGGCCCTAAGCCCGAAATTTATTGCGGTCACGCCAATATTAGACATGACCGCCATGAATTTCTATTAAATTGTTTTAAAAAAACACAACACAGAGAAAATTTTTTATTAGAAATAAAAAAAAAAGCCATTAGGGACTCCATCTTTATTTAAAAAAATCCTCATCTGTCCGACGCAGTCCAAAACGCGATGTCCTCTCTGCTCATCCCTGTGCATAGATATAGATGTCTATGCACAGGGAATGAGCAGACTGAGAACAATCTCAGCTCTGCTACATCAGGCAGCAGGCGGGCTCTAGGACCCTGGAGCTGCGGCAGCCAGCACACAGAGCAGACAGGACTCTTATCTGTGCAAGTTTCCCAGCGATTACTTGCAAAGTAAACTAGTCCAATGCAAATCAATGGCAAAACTAGGATTGCTTCAGGCTGAAGCTTCCGAGACACATCTGCGATTTGTAAATCGCACACTACTCGCTATTACTCGCTTCCCCATTCATTAACAATGGACTCGCTAGACTCGCAACGAGTAGCGAGTCCTGTGCTCGGACTCGCTAGAGTCAAGCGATTCCGAGTAATTTAGGATTCACCCGTCACTAGTCAACAGCAGTCAAATATTTTTTGTAGTTGATGATGAGGTTTGCGCACGTCAGGAGAAATTTTGGTCCACTCCTCATTGCAGATAATCTCTAAATCATTAACATTTTGAGACTATTGTTTGGCAACTCTGAGCTTCAGCTCCCTCCATAAATTTTCTATGGGATTGAAGTCTGGTGACTGGCTAGACCACTCCATGACCTTAATGTGCTTCTTTTTGAGACACTCCTTTGTTGCCTTGGCTGTAGGCTTTGGATCATTGTCGCGCTGGCAGACCCAGCCATGACTTATTTTTAAAGTCCTGGCAGAGGGAAGGAGGTTGTCACTCAGGATTGTATGATACATGGCCCTATCCATTGTCTCATTCATGTGGTGAAGTAGTCCTGTGCCTTTAGCAGAGAAAACCCCCCAAAACACTTTTCCACTCCCATGCTTGGCAGTGGGATTGTGTTCTTTGGGTCATAGATAGCATT
>JARQOC010002869.1:0-21134 GCA_033576535.1 Allobates femoralis | reverse complement strand
TATAGACCAAGAGTCAAATGAAAATGCATTGGATGGCACATTCAGTGAGAGATGCTCTTGTCTTTGGAAATGTGTTCTTTAAAAATTTTTTGGGAAAAAAGCAGAAGAGAGGAAAGATATAAACAAAAGAGAGTTAAGAAGAAAAAAAGTACTGGGGTTTGGGTTTAGGTTTTTTCCCGTAACTAAAATGTCGAAGAGATTTGCAACAATGTTATAAAATTTGTAAAGAGCAAAGGAAGCCAATGATTTAGGATGGGAGAATCGGGAAAAACCCGAGGGAAAACTAAACTGCTTGACAATGATTGGTTTGAACTTTTCAATTAACACAAAGGGGAATAGTAGAATTGGAAGCTTATTTTTTTTTATTTTTTAATATTTTTAAAATTGTGATGGGATTTATAAACTTTAAACTTGCTTTTGGAATACTATATTTTTATTCTAAATACTTTCATAAAATAGTAATCCTATATGAAATAATAAGGTAGTTTTTTGGGAAAATTTCCCCTAGAACATGCACGGTCATATCTTTTTAATGAGGCTGTTTTCCCATTTACCATTTTTCACATGTTTTTGGAGACCTGCGTTTTCAAAAACGCATGTAAAAAACCCACCCATAGGCCCCCTTTTTTAAAAAAACGCATGCCCTAATAGCCAAAAAAGCATGTGTGTGTCATGGTTTTTGGGAGCTACCCAAAAAAGAATGCTTTTTTTAATAAGGGGCCCTTAGGGAAAAGCATGCAAAAACGCAAGTAAAATTTTGGCCCATTCAAAAAGCAGGGTTTCCCATAGGAGCCATTTTAAAAAAAAACGCATGGGGTTTCGGAAAGCATGCGTTTTTTTTTAACATGGGCTCTTGGGGAAATGCATGCTTTTTTGAATGGCATAAAAGGTATAATTGTAAGGTTTTTGCTGGTTTCCCTGGGAAACCCCATGTTAAAAAAAGCATGATTTTTTAAAAAAGCCATGCGTTTTTCAAAAAGTCAAAAAATACTCAAGCACTATTTTTGGTGCAGATCAAAAAGCACCCCAAAAAAGAGGGACCCTCACACACCCTTTCAAAACTCAGCTGACATGAAAAAACGCATGAGTTTTTTTAAAATATTACAAAAAACGAATGGCCAACTGTGACCACAGCTAGACATCTTATTAAAAACTTCAAAAATTTTGGGAAACGCAACAATAGTTGCTTTAATTTAAGTGAAAAATTTATTGTTTTCAATTATTTCTTTTATTGAATTTTTTTAAAATGCATGTCTTGGGCCAGGACCATTTGCGTTGGATTGTTCAGGGGGATCGTCAAAAAGTAAATCCTGTCAGCATTAAAAGCGAAATTGTAATGGCCCCCTGTTAGTCCCAATGAACCCTATGGGGGGACAGCCCCCCGAGGCACCCAAAAACGCCGTTGTAATTGCAGAGTTTGAAATCTCGGCCTTTTTAAAAAAGCGGTTGGGAAATAGAACGGATTTCAAACCCCCAACAATTACATGTGGCGTTTGGCTGCGCGGGGGTCTGTCCCCCCTGGGATTCTATTGACTGCATTAATGCAGTTTTCCCCATTACAGTTACGTGTGTTAATGCTGCCAGAATCTATTTTTTTTGACGGCCCCCCCTGAACAGCCCAAGTGCTGTATGACCCGGGCCTTACTTTTTGGGGTGCTGTTGTCTTTTGATTAAAGTAGGGGAAAAGGGGAAGTGGAAAAAACAAATAGGCTGGGTCACATTTAGTTTTTATTTTTCAACCTGACCCGGTTTTGAGCTTTAAAAAGCTCAAAAGGATCAAGAAAGCTCCTATAGGAGACAATGCTAAACCCCGGATTGCTTCAAAAGCAATCCGGTGTCGTCTCCGGTTGAACCTGTGGAAAAATCATGCGGGCTGCGTTTTGGGCGGTTTAGCTTCCCCCTCAGTAAGGATTGTCGGATGTGAAATTTAAACTCACAAATCTTTTTTATCCCCCCCCCAAACCCCCAACCGTTTCGTCTATAAAAATGTATAATTTAATAAATAAATTAAATTTCTTTGATGTCTTAGGGGAATTAGTCCATAAGACCGTAACCCCCCCAGGGGGCTCTCCGTAATGTCACATGCGACGGGTCTATAGTCTGCATGACCCCAAATCCCCCCCCCCCGTATCAATAGGGGGCCCACCACCCTTTGTTAGGTTTTCCCTTTTTTTGACAAAATAATTTTACAGTAGAGAATTTAAATTCATAGTTTGGCGTCCCGGCACTTTCCTTTTTTAAACTAGGCGGGGTGTGTGGTGTGTCTCCGCCCCCCCAATTATTATGGCCGCCCCCCCCTGGCCTTGTTTCTGTGTTGAGGGGAGCCGGTCATGAAAGGGGTGGGGCTAACTTCAAGTTACCCATATCCCCGCCCCTTTCTGACCGGTCCCTCCAAACAGAAACAAAGGGCCAGGGGGGCGGCCATAAGCAATTTGGGGGAGCAGCACCCAAGCCCCCCTATGGTTCAAAATGAAAGGCCGGGGGCAGCAGTAAATATGAACTTTAATTCTTACTGTAATAATTAGTTTTTGTCACAAAAAGGGGTCGCTTTGGGCAAGAGGGGTGCAGGGACCCCCTTTTATATAGATAGGGGGAGGGTGAGTTTGGGGGTATGCAGGAGTTGAGGAAACCCCCTCGATGTGGCATTACAGGGAAGCCCACCCGAGTGGGCTAACAGTCTTAGGGGGATAAGCCCCCCCTAGAGACATCAAGCAATAATGTTTTATTAAATTATAAATTTTTTTTAGAGGGAAAAGTTTGTCACCCCGCAGCAGCCGGGGGGGATGAAACAAATATGCAGTAGCTGTTGCTAGGATTACAATCATGAGAATCCGGGGAAGGAGTGCGGTATTTGAAATTTTTCCAAAAAATTTGTGTAAAGGCAATTTTCATTTTCATCAGGATCTGGATGGGTGAACCAATTGCCTGCCCCAAATGTGACCCTAGCCATTGTGAATGATTAAGCATGGATTCTTCTGGAGTGGCAGTTCAAAGCGTCCCAAAAAGGGATCAAAATAAGGTGATGAAGACCCTGAAAATGAAAATTTAAACATGGTTATCAAAAAAAGATTTTTTTTTTTTGCTTACAGTATAATTAACGGTTAAACCCCCAAAAAATTTAGAAAATTTAAATAATAAAATATTAAAATTAATATAATATAAATTTGGATCTCAAACTAGATAATTGAATTTCTTGGTTTTGGGTTGGTCAACATTTCTTTTCTGTATGAATTGCTTATTGGAGAAATTTTACTGGTAAAATGGGCGCTCATTCGTTTTGGTGTTGTCATAAAGTGATGAAGAGTGGTTACGGCAGTCCCATAGACTGAGCAAATTGAATCTGCATTTTCACCCTAAATAAGTTACAATACTTCTAATTATCCAAAGAAGACCATTTCATTATTCCTTTTTTACTAATTGAAAGTTTAGACAAAGTTTTTTCCCAATTCATATACCGTAAATAAATAAAGGAAAACATATCATGATTTTAACCCCCAGAAAAACACTGGTAATTTTCTTTTCTTTTTATAAAAAAATACTTCTAAAAAAAAGAAAAAATTTTTTATTTTATTAAATTAAAGCGAAACAATGTTGTTAAAAACATAGCCGCATTCACTGACGTTGCATATTATGGTTTATCGCATTAAAACTTCAAGGGAAAACCCCGGGGAGTGCAGCTCTTATTTCAAAGGATTACAAGGGGTAGAGAGCAGACCAACCAAAAACTAAGTAAACCTTTTACTTCAAATATTAGTAAAAATTTTTTGTATTTGATTATGCCTGACAAAAATAGTCCGAATTAAAGAAAAAAACTTAAAAAAATTTGATATTAGTTTGAAGAAAAAAAAATAGCGGCACTCAAACCAGATGATTTTACGTTTATTTATGTTCCATCAGTGAGGGAACATGAGAGCAAGGGAGGGGGTGGGTGGAATAGGAGACGGTGCCGTTTCGGGCTTGATGCGTTCTAAGGTCTAAGGCCCCCTCGGGAAAAAGGCAGGTACAATGCATGGACCATGAAAAAAAACAAAAAGTCATCTTGGTGAGTGCCCTGTCTTTTTTCTGCAAACTAAATATTACAAAAATTTGTACAATAGCGTAAAAACCCCGAAAAAAAAGTTGCTGGTCAAGCTTTAAAACGGAGTTTACTGCCTGTAGGCCCAGTTCTCTGCTATCTTGTTTGTTTAAAAATATATTGTTTCCCCCTAAAAAAATGTGTTTTTAGAAATTAAGAAAAGGGGCTTTTGGGCAGTGTTGGGGCCGCTTTTTACAGTCGCGTTTGCTAGCAAAAAAATAAAAAGTCCCGTGGTGGCGTTGCAGTTGTTTTTTATGTTGGTGGTTGTGTCATGAAAAATGGGCAAGGGACGCGATAACAATAAGTACGATATCGCAATGAGATTGGGAATGCTGTCAACCATTCATTTTTGGGCTATGGTCGGCGTCGTGCTGTGTGACAGGAACTACGATTTGGTCGCAAATTCCCCTATTCACCCAAATGTTAAATGGTCTTTCCCCTGGGTTGTTTTAAAAACCAGCGCAAAGAGGGGGTATTAATGTGTTGCGTTGCCTGGATGTCTCCTGTGTGAAAGTTTGCGATCTTGACAAAGTGAAAAAAAAACTGCGCTCCCCCGTGAGATTGTATGAATATGGAAACGATTTTGCGAGTGTAAAGGGGGCCTTAGTAAAGTGGGGCAAAAAGGATGAGGTTCCCCAAGTTTCACCCCCGGTTTTTTTCTTTATTTTAAATGTTTATTCAATGGGATTTTGTTGAAATAATTTAAAATTTAGATCAGGCAATGTCTTTATTAAATTTGTTTGGGGTTTTGAATCTTTATTTCTGACAGTAGACAAAGGGGGTTGGATGGGTGTCACAGTTGAGTAGAGGTGGGGGCCGTATTGTTAATTGAAATTTTGAATGGGATTAAGGCGTGGGTCCCGAATCAAAATGGTTCAAAAAAAAGGTACCACAAGATGTGTGAGGCACAGTAGAGAAAGCTTTAAACCCCTTCCTCCAGAAGAATTGTTTTAAAAATGGGAGAGTTTTCAAAATCAAAATCAAAAAGAATGTTAAAATGCAATGATCCCTGCTGAAATATACATGCTACTGATGAGCCAAGTGGGGTTTGCATAAATGGGGGACCCTCGCAAAAAAAAAGGGTTTGGGCCATGATGGGAATGGCAGGACAATGGAAAGGTGTAGATGCTTGTGTTTGGAGTTAAATTAAGTTGATGCCATGCTATAGTGACCAGATGATACACATTTTTCTTATTATTGTTTTTTACAAGGGTTTAAGATGGCAAAAAACCTTCATAACCCAGTTTGGAAAGTAGATCCAAAAGACAAATGAAGTGCATTGGTGGCCATTCCGAGAGGGTGCTGTTGTCCTTAAAAAATTTGTTTGTTAAAAATTTGGGGAAAAAGGGTAAAAAAGAGGAAGATATCAAAAAAGAGAGATTAAAAAAAAAAAAGTAATGGGTGTTTGGAGTTGGATTAAACCTAATTACAATTTTTCAGAAGAAATTCCAACAAAGTTATCAAATACTCATAAAGAATCCAATAAGCAATAATTTTAGGTAAGGCGTCTAAAGCCTATTCCACGTGAGACCCCGGGTCCCAGAATTGAGGGGTGGTTTTCATATGGTGTCAATGACCCCAAAAAATACATTTTTGACATTTATAAACCAGGCATGCTAAAAAGACTTACAAAAAGGCAGGTGTGCGGGTTGGTCAAAAAGGGGAAATATGCTGCAGTTTCCTAAAAAAAAAAAAAAAAAAAAAAAAAGGGGAGTGTTTAGCCAAAATGATTTTAAAAACCAAGCCGGTTTGGTGCACCCTTGGTTAAGCTAACATTTCAGTCACCCTCCCATTATTTGATTTCCATTATTACTCCCCCGTTAGGGGGTTGTGTTTGCTTTGCAGGTAAACCCATTCCAAACTGGGAAAGGGGAAGTTTGTTGTGTGTTTCTGGAATAAAGAATGTTTTTTTAATCTCATTTAATCTTTGAAGAAAAAAACCCATATATTTTCTTTTTTTTCCTTGTCGCATGTATTTCGGCTTTGCTCCTGTGTTTAATTTTTCCTTTTTTTAAATTTTTTTTTTCTGCATCATTTCTGAGTTGTTTGTGAAGTTTGAGAAAGTTATTTAATTATATATTGGTGTTTTTCTTGGGTTGAAAAGCCTCATACTCTTAGTCAGTGTAGGATCCGCATGAAGACTCTAAAATATCTTGGGATTTGTTTTCTCTCTTGCTATCTTTATTTCGATGAGTTCAACACATTGTCAAGCTCTTCTTTCATTAATGGTATTCTTTGTAAATGGGAATTCCTATAGGTATTTTCATTTTGTTTTAATATAGCTTTACATTTTTTTAGGGTTCTTAGTGTTTTATTATTTTTTTCCCAATGTATTTTTGATTTTCCAACGGGGTTTAAAGGTAATTTTTTTCTGTTCCAGCATTGCAGACGTTAATGTGTCCCAACAGATATGTTGTTCTTTCATATCATTGTAAATTGAAATAATTTAATCCCTTTGATTTTATTTCTTTCTCAATTCCAGTTTTGTTGTTTTTTATGAAAGATTTTAGCTCTTAATGTTGAACAAGTTCCTGGCTTGTCTTCTTATTTTCAGATTCTTGCTCTTTCTGAAATACTAGCTCCTACAGAGCTTGTCAAAGTCGCTAAAGTCCATTTTAAAACATTTTTAAAAAACTCTGTGGACAAAATAACCATTTAAGTGATATCAAGAAACCAAATACACAATTTGTGCATGAGGTCTTACAAATACCAAGTTTACTGAGGCTATATCAGGGTATGGGTCTTCTTAACCCAATAAATGGGGGGGGTCCCTCAAGTCTTCTGCTAGGCCTTGCAACATCATGACATCATGACCCCAACAAATGTGATATGCTGTGTTTGGCATATAAGTCTAGGCAGCTTGTGTATAAAACCAGAATGGGGTTGGCTGCATGGGCGGGCAAGGTGAAGTTAGGGGAAAAATAAGTCTTATTATTATTTTTTTAATTTTAACTTCTTTAGCTTTTTTTGAATTCAGCAAAATGGTAGCCAATTCTTGAAAATTTTAATTTTGGGGAAATTTGAGTCAAATTTAAATTTTCTTGAACTACATTGTGTCCTATACAATCTCTAAGTTTTCCAAATTTCTACCATTGAACGCACTTAAATATAAAAGGGCCTACTTTATTTGTATGTCTTCATTTCTTACACACATAACATGTCATACCCGATACCATGTTATTGAGGTATTCTGTCAATGCTCAATGTACAGTCCCCACACAACTAGTAAGTAGTCTAAATAAACTAAAATTCCGAAAATTCATTCAAATTTGGTTAGTCAATTCAATTTGCATTAACATTGGAGGCATGGTAACTATAATATCTTTCCAGCCCTCTACATGCAGAAAGTAACTGTCGACACCATTTTTTCTAAATTTGTCGAAGCAAATCACCAAAAATTTGGATCCCATTGAATTCTTTTTTGGGGGGAAAATTTAAGTTGAATTCAAATATTTGACTTACATTTTCTCGGCAAAAATGTATTAAATGGGATCCAAATTTTTAGTGATTTGTCAAATTTAAGTCAAATTAAATTTTAAAATAATTTCCCATAGCTGTCACAAAAGAAATAAAATACAAATTAATATATCAAGTTCTAAATGAATATAAATTGATGTTTTAACTTACTATAAATTGTCACCTTAAGGTGGGGTCACACGCGGCGATGTCGCCCGCGGACATCGCCGCAAAGTGACGTCACAGCGAAGTCGCGGGCGATATTGCAAGTGCGTCGCGCTGTGTGACAGCGCGAGCAACTGCAAAATTATCGTGGTCGCGGTTTACAGGTTTATGAAAGTTTTATAAACCTGTCAACCTGTGACCACGTTAGGCGGATCGCGCCGTCTGACACTGTTGGCGGCGCGACCAGCCTATATCACAGGGTTACTGAGCCATCGCTCGCTGGGCTGAGCCCTGCCCAGCGACGACGGCTCCGCCCACATCGCAGACGGTCCCGGCATCGTCGTGCCGTGTGACAGCTGGCCTGTGATGTCGGAAGAGAGCGGGGGAACCCGCCATCGCTTCCGACATCGCAGGCCAGGGTCGTGGGGTGGACCCCCCTTTTGTTAAACATATTAATTGAAGGTGTAAGCATCCTTCATCTGCTTTATTGTTAGATATACCCCACTATCTTTCCTCACATAATCTCTGTTCCCTTCCAAGACCTCCATCTCTCCTCCATAAATTATTCATTCCTCACCCAATCACCTCCAAGACTTCTTCCGAATTATCACCCATTTCTGGAATTCTGTGCCACACCCTCAGATCCTTCAGATGGAACTTGAAAACCCATCTCCCCCAGGAAAACTTACAGCCTGCATTTACCCTACTTCCACCGATGGGGTGCCTCCACCACAATCACCCCTCCAGAGCTGCCACCTCACCCACTACCCCCCGAAGTAGCGTCTCGTCACCACTGGAGATGCCACAACCCCAACCAACTTTTTTTCCCTCATCATCCTATAGAATGGAAAACCATGACGGGATGGTAATCTCCCCTCTGTCATTGTTTATTTTTGTATGACACCCCTTCTTGTGCACAGCACCTAGAATTAAAAGGTGCATATAAATAATTAATAATAATAATAATACTTTTTCTCCTACAGATAGCTGGGTGAAGTGTATCCTATAGCCATATCCAAGCCTTCCCGGCTGCTCCAGTCTGAACCATGGACTGAGGACAGCCAAAAAGCTAAAGCAGTTGCCCGCACCCATGCCATCCATAGAGCATTTTATTACCAAATTACTTAGCTTTTTATATTTATGCAGATGAAAGTCCATGGGGCCCGGTTAAGATCTACAACATGGACACCAGCCAGTTATCCCACCAGGGAAGGACCTAGCCCCCGGTATTAGTAGCCCTTAAGTCACCATCCAGCCCTTGCGAGCTTGAAGATATGGCCAGGGTCTACCAGGACTAGGTATCCAACCACAGACAGCTGTTTCGGGGTTGTAGCCCCTCATCAGTGTGGTGCAGGATTCTGGCTGGGGGTGCAATGCTTGATAGACAGACATCACAAAGCACCCACTGACCTTGTGGAGCCAGTGGAGGAAACACTGCGGGCACCATTTAAAGCACTCAAACACAGTGAAACCCAAGGTGCATTGCTCCCTAGAATTTGAATATGCAATGAAGTCCATGGACCTCGGTTAAGAGTCTACACATGGACACCAGCCAGTTTTTCCCACCAGGGAAGGACCTAGCCAGGGTTTTAGTAGCCCCTTAAGTCACTACCAGCCCTTGCGAGCTTGAAGATATGGCCAGAAGTTTACCATGGACTAGGTATCCAACCACAGACAGCTGTTTCGGGGTTGTTGCCCCTCTCAGTGGGGTGCAGGATTCTGGTGGGTGGGAGCAATGCTTGATAGACAGACATTACAAAGCACCCACTGACCTTGTGGAGACCAGTGGAGGATAACATGCGGGCACTCAGTTAAGTAAAGCACCAAACAGTGAAACCCAAAGGGGTTCATTGCTCCCTTTAAATTTGAATATGCAGATGAAGTCCATGGAGCCTCCGGTTTAAAGTCACAACATGGACACCAGCCAGTTATCCACCGGGGAAAAGAGAGAAGAGAAAGAGACACTGCAAGGATAGGCGCACACAATATCATGTGAAAAAGGGGGTTATTTATTCAGTTTTTTCTCTTTTGCTTTGACATAGTGAAAAAGGGGGGTCAAACAGACAATTCTAAAAACATTTTAAAACGAGTTAAAATGACTCGGTAGCATGTCACTATCACATCCCTGATGAAGGTAGCTCAGGAAAGAAGGATTAAAAGCACGGTATGCACATAGGTGTGCCAATTAATAATATATAATAAATTTATACATTCAGACAGTGTGATAGTATGAATGGAAACCCCACCAGGTGGCTGGTTTTTACCACCAAATTACCTGAATATATGATTTTTATGGTCAAAAATTTATACATGGATAAATTTAATGTCAGCAGAAATGGGGTTGCCAAAAATGCAGCCCCAAAAAATACCCTGGTGGATGGTGTCATATAAAAAAGTGGATGATTAGAACTCAAGTATATTATTCCTCAACAGTTTGTACAATAATCAACAGATCTTTGATACGGTAATTAAAACAGAGGAAAGATATATCAAAGTGTGTGCATCAAATTGAAGTGTCCAAGTACCTGGACACCCTGAGGCAGTGCAGAGCTAAGGTTAAATAGCAGGCTTGGCTACTGGCAGATAAGAAAACACAAAGATCCAGTCAAGAGGTTAAACATTGTAAGACATTAATATGGGAAAAAAAAAAAAATGGACAAAATCCATGTAATGACAAGTGTATCCCTGTAAAGCACTATAAGGTACAAACCCAGTAACCTCGTACAATCAGAATCCAGCATCTATGGTAACAGGGTATACAGGATACACATGTCAAAAACAATAAGTGCAATATAAACCTCAGTATATGACTATGAATCAGCAGCAGGTGCTGTCAAAAGTTCTGCCAATATGCACAAACCAATCAATCAGTACTGCCCAATGCACTGCAGAGTGCAAAATACCCCACATTAAAGTTACATATAACGATCTGTGTGCAGATCAAGCTAGTTAGGGGAATCAGAGGCACCAGGATTGAACCACACTGGGAGTTTAGGTCCTTCTCCTGAGCTACCCTCACTCAGTATGTGATAGTGACATGCTACCGAGTCATTGTAACTCGTTTTAAATGTTTTTAGAATTGTCTGTTTGACCCCACCTTATCACTATGTCAAAGCAAAAGAGAAAAAACTGAATAAATAACCACTTTTTCACATGATATTGTGTGCGCCTATCCTTGCAGTGTCTCTTTTCTCTTCTCTTGATATATTTTGACACTGTTGTGCAGCACCATTCTATCCTTCTTGAGGACTGTGGTGCACCCTGTTTTTTGTCTCATCCCACCAGGGAAGGACCTAGCCCAGGGTATTAGTAGCCCTTAAGTCACTATCCAGCCCTTGCGAGCTTGAAGATATGGCCAGGGTTTACCATGGACTAGGTATCCAACCACAGACAGCTGTTTCGGGGTTGTTGCCCCTCATCATGTGGTGCAGGATTCTGGCTGGGTGGGTGCAATGCTTGATAGACAGACATCACAAAGCACCCACTGACCTTGTGGAGCCAGTGGAGGATAACACTGCGGGCACCAGTTAAAGCACTCAAACACAGTGAAACCCAAGGTGCATTGCTCCCTAGAATTTGAATATGCAGATGAAGTCCATGAGCCTCGGTTAAGAGTCTAAAACATGGACACCAGCCAGTTATCCCACCAGGGAAGGACCTAGCCCAGGGTATTAGTACCCTTAAGTCACTATCCAGCCCTTGCGAGCTGAAGATATGGCCAGGGGTTTACCATGGACTAGGTATCCAACCACAGACAGCTGTTTCGGGGTTGTTGCCCCTCATCAGTGTGGCGCAGGATTCTGGCTGGGTGGTGCAATGCTTGATAGACAGACATCACAAAGCACCCACTGACCTGTGGAGACCAGTGGAGGATAACACTGCGGGCACCAGTTAAAGCACTCAAACACAGTGAAACCCAAGGTTTTTCTTATTTAGAAAGGTATTTAGATTTCTAAAATGATTATATGTACTAGTAATTTCGCAACTAATTTTTATAAATTTTATAATGTTATTTTAGATAGTTTTGTAATTCAATTATTAATTGTCCTTTGCAAAGTCATGAATCTTTAGAATATACCCCATATCCTTATTTTGTATTCTTGTTTGCAAGTGCTGCTTTACCTTTCTATTCATGCTCTTTACAAGCTGCTTTGAACTGCTGCTCTAGCAAGAATCTGAACTCACACAATAGTTACAAGCACTCCCTGTGTCTAAGCATGGGGAAGGCCAGTGGAAAAGCAAACACGTGAATGATTGAGTACGAATTCTTACCTTAGGGGCAGTTCAAAGCAGCTACTAAATGCATTAACCAAGCAGTGATAACAGCACTTTTTAAATGAAGATTAGGAGTTAAGAAGGCAAAATAAGGTAATGAATAAAATCTTTGACATAAATTTGTTTAAAGAGATTTTTATAAGAAGATTAAAAATTAAAATCTGTAAACCAAAAATTGAAAAAAGTTAAAATAAATCAAAATATAATTAAAATAATTACAATGTGTATTCATTAAAGAGATCCGAAACCAAGACATATATAGAACTCTTTGTGTTTTCTGTATGATTTGTCTTCATTTGGAGAGATGTAATGGGAATACTTGCCGCTTATGCTCATTTTAGGTGTCTGTTGCTGATTATCATGAAGAATGATTCCGGCAGCTCCTGTAGATGGAGCAAATGTGAACTCTGCAGCTTTCTCTCCTTAAATAATATTACAATCACATTCGAATTGCTCCCTGAGGAAGAAGATGATGTAATTAATGATCTTTCTCTATGGAAATCGCAATGTTTTAGACAAAGTCTTGTAATTTATACAGTCATATGAAAAAGTTTGGGCACCCGTCTTAATCTACTCTTTTTTGTGTTTAAAATTGTTTTTTTGCAACAGCTATTTCAGTGTGATACATATAATAACTGATGGACACAGTAATATTTCAGATTGAAATGAGGTTTATTGTACTAACTGAAAATGTGAAATATGCATTATTTCAAAATTTGACAGGTGCAAAAGTATGGGCACCCTTCTGATTTTCATGATTTGAATACTCCTAACTACTTTTTACTGACTTTGGTAACCTCATTGAGCTTTGTACTTCATAGCCCGGTGTATCCAATCATGAGAAAAGCTATTTCAGGTGTTGCAAGTTGTTCTCCTACTTGCATCTTCTCTAAGGAGCGGCATCATGGGCTCCTCAAAACAGCTCTCAAATGATCTGAAAAAAAGATTGTTCAACATAGTTGTTCAGGGGAAGGACACAAAAAGTTGTCTCAGAGATATAACCTGTCAGTTTCCACTGTGAGGAACATAGTAAGGAAATGGAAACCACAGGACAGTTCTTGTAAAGGCCAGAAGTGGCAGGCCAACAAAAATATCAGAAAGGCAGAGAAGAAAGATGGTGAGAGCAGTCAATAACAATCCACAGACCACCTCCAAAGACCTGCAGCATCATCTTGCTGCATATGGTGTCACTGTGCATCGGTCAACAATACAGCGCACACTGCACAAGGAGAATGCTGTAAGGGAGAGTGATGCGAAAGAAGCCGTTTCGGCACGCACGCCACAAACAGAGTCGCCTGAGGTATGCAAAAGCACATTTGGACAAGCCAGTTTCATTTCGGAAGAAGCTCCTGTGGACTGATGAAACAAAGATTGAGTTGTTTGGTCATTCAACAAGGCGTTATGCATGGCGCCACAAAAACACAGCATTCCAAGAAAAACACTTGCTACCCACTATCAAATTTGGGGGAGGGTCCATCATACTTTGGGGCTGTGTGGCCAATGACGGCACAGGGAATCTTGTTAAAGTTGAGGTCGCATGGATTCCACTCAGTATCAGCAGATTCTTGAGAATAATGTTCAAGAACAGTGTCAAAGTTGAAGTTACGCCGGGGATGGATGTTTCAGCAAGACAATGATCCAAAACACGGCTCCAAATCTACTCAGGCTATTCATGCAGAGGAACAATTACAATGTTCTGGAATGGCCATCCCAGTCCCCAGACCTGAATATCATTGAAACATCTGTGGGATGTTTTGAAGCGGCTGTCCATGCTGTGCGACCATCAAACTTAACTGAACTGGAATTGTTTTGTAAAGAGGAATGGTCAAAAATACCTTCATCCAGGATCCAGGAACTCATTAACAGCTACAGGAAGCAACTAGATAGGCTGTTTTTTTTTGCAAAAGGTGGATCTACTAAATATTAATGTCACTTTTCTGTGAGGTGCCCATACTTTTGCACCTCAATTTTGGTAATTTTTTGAAATAATGCAGATTTCACATTTTCGGTTAGTGCAATAAACCTCATTTCAATCCTGAAATATTACTGTGACCATCAGTTATTACATATATCACACGGAAATATTACTGTGTCCATCAGTTATTACATATATCACACTGAAATAGCTGTTGCAAAAAAAAACAATTTTAAGCAAAAAAAAAAAGAGTAAGATCAAGAGTAGAGATGAGCCCACCACCCCAATGTTCGAATTCGATTTGATTCGTCGAATTTGATGTTTGTTCGTCGAATGTTCGTCGAACAACGTCAAACCCCTTTGAAAACAATGGCAGGCAAACACAAACACATACAAACACATAGAAAAAACCTTCTAAGGTGTCCAAAAGGTGGCAAACTACTCAAAAACGCACAACAAACACATGGAAAAGTGACAAGTACACATAAAAATGCGAAAAGAAAAGAGATGGACGAGTAAAAGGAGGAGACACAGATATAGGCATGTCATGCCCCTCTAAAAATCCGTTTTTACTCCAGTATTTGTAAGGCATCATGCAGACGATGAGTATTTGGTGAGTTTTACTTCAGTATCTGTAAGGCCATGTTCAGACGAGGAGTATTTGGTGAGCTTTACTTCAGTATCTGTAAGGCCACATTCAGACGAGGAGTATTTGGTGATGTTTTTTTCCCCACTATATGTAAGCTCCCAGGACACAGTACCTCGAGGTCCGCGCTGCCACTTCAGAAAGGAACAAAAGAAGCCAGTACAAGAGAATGTCTGGATCAACGATTCTTCTTTATTGTCCCTACGCGTTTCAGAGTCATCTCCCAACTCCTTCATCAGGAATGTCCTTATTGTTCCTTTCTGAAGTGGCAGCGCGGACCTCGAGGTACTGTTGTCCTGGGAGCTGATTATACCACAGGGATCTGTGGAGAGTACGGTCCTGCAGCAGCTACTTGTATCTGAGCGATCATTACCAGTTGTGGGTCATCACAACTGTATCAGGTGAGCAGCCTCTTTATATAACCTTTTATCCTTCTTCAAAGAAGATATCACCCTATGTGCGCATTCTTGGATTTTTTATAGACTCACTATATTGTAAGGCCTAATGCAGACATATGAGTATTGTGTCACATTTAGGGGACTACAAGAAGAGTCTCCATTTTTTCAAAAAATTTGGGCACAGACACCACTTAAGTGGCATCAATTGCCCCACAGTTACAAAATTTAAATGGTTACTTTTAGGCCAAAAACCACAAGCTTCATTCTCCCCAGATGACACAGGAGTAGAAAAGTCCTTGCGGATTCATGCCTTGTTCATCTTTATGAACGTTAGTCTGTCCCCATTCTGGGTGGACAGACGCGTGCGCTTTTCTGTAAGGACACCCCCAGCAGCGCTGAAGACACGTTCCGAGAGAACGCTGGCTGCGAGGCATGACAAGATCTCCAAGGCATGAGTGGTGAGCTCAGGCCATTTTTTCCATTTTGGAAGCCCAAAATGAGCAAGGCTCCAGTTCCCCAGTCATGGCATCGATGTTAAGTTGGAGATACTCTTGTACCATTCGCTCCAGGCGTTGACTATGTGTCAGACTTCCGCTTCTTCAGGCCTTGCAAACGATGTTCTGAAAAATTGTGGAACGAGGCAAAGAAATTGGTGTTAACACCACCACCTATGGTGTTACTGGGATGGTGTGAGTGATGATGACTCGACAGTCCCATGGTTGACAAGTGAGAAATGTGAGATTCACTCTGTCTACCACTGGTGGTTTGTGGAAAAGCCGATCTCAGATTATGTATCAACTTCTGCTGATACTCCTGCATGCGTGCGTCCCTTTGTATGGCTGGAATTATGTCAGCAAATATGGTCTTGTACTGGGGATCGAGGAGTGTGGCAACCCAGTAGTTGGCATTGCTTCTAATTCGGACAATCGCAGGGTCATGTTGCAGGTAGTGCAGCAAGAAGGCACTCATGTGTCTTGTGCATCCAGGAGGACCAAGTCCTTGTTGTGTTGGTGGTGGGGAGGTCAGAATCATGCTTCCTTCCTCTGCCCTCTTCCCCCAACCTCGCACAACAGAAATGTCATCAAGGTCTCCCTCATCTGCTGACTCTTCCATGCCCATCGCCAGTTCCTCCTCCATTTTCTTCCTGGGCTCCTGCACCTTCCTCAGCAGCTTGACTGCTACCATGCGCCCTCGTTAATCCCTCTCTACCACCCTCCCATGCCTGCCGTCTTGTTGCTGCCGACCGTGAGGACCTTGGAGATGTTGTCATCCCTTCCGCATAGGACTCCTCTTGTCCCACCACCTGACTCCAAATATTGTTTAGTGTCTGCTCCAGCATGTAGATCACCAGAATAGTCATGCTGATCATGGCATTGTCAGCACTAAACATCTTTGTCGCCATCTCAAAACTGTGCAGAAGGGTGCATAGGTCCTTGATCTGAGACCACTCCTGAAGCGTGATCTGCCCCACCTCTGGATCTCGTTGGCCCAGGCTATACGTCATAACGTATTGCTCCAGGGCTCGGCGGTGCTGCCACAGTCGCTGCAACATGTGCAGAGTAGAATTCCAGCGTGTCGGCACATCACATTTCAGCCGGAGAACGGGCAAGCCGAAAGACTTCTGGAGTGAAGCAAGTCGTTGAGCTGCGGGATGCGAACGCCTGAAGTGCGCACACAGCGATCGTGGCCTCTGCAGAAGCCCATCTAGGCCGGGATAGTGTGTCAAAAATTGCTGGACAAGCAGATTCAACACGTGAGCCATACAAGGCTCGTGTGTGATATTGCCCCGGCGAAAAGCCGCAACCAGGTTTGCAGCATTGTCACACACGGCCTTCCCTGGCTGCAGGTTGAGTGGAGACAACCATTGCTGAAACTCGGTCTCCAGAGCTGACCACAACTCCTCAGATGTGTGACTTACGTTTCCAAGGCATTTGAGGGTAAAGACCGCCTGATGGCGTTGAGCCTTGCTGCCAGCATAGTTGGGAGGTGTGCATGATTTCTTATCTGCAGTTACAACGCGGGTGGCATTACCAGAGAGGCTTTGGACAGAGGTGGAGGACCGAGGCGAGGTTGAGGAGGCAGAAGCAGTGGAGGAACTCCTACCTACAGAGGATTGACGCACAACTCATGGGGAGGGCAATAATTGGACAGCAGACCCTTCTCCAGCTCTCACCATAGTTACCCAGTGCCCAGTCAGCAACATGTAACGCCCCTGTCCATGCTTACTGGTCCAAGTGTCTGTGGTGAAATGCACCCTATCACACACAGAGTTTCTCAAGGAAGCGGTGATGTTGTCTGCGACATGCTGGTGTAGGACTGGGCTGGTGTAGGACTGGGCTGGGGGAGCGAGCAGGGAGCGAAGGAAGGGAGGGGGGAGAAATGCTCCTTACCTCTCTTCCGGCTTCTGCTGTGTGCTCTGTGCTGGCTCCGGGTCCTGCGGGCTGCGGCAGCTCCAGGTGCTAGAGCCCGCCTGCTCTCCCTGTGTACAGACATACATGTATGTGCACAGAGATGTAGCAGTGCTGAGATTGTTCTCAGTCTGCTCACTTCCCTGTGCATAGACATGTATATCTATGCACAGGGATGTAGCCGAGTGGACATCGCGTTTTGGACTACGTCGGACGGAAGAGGTTTTTTTTTAACACCTTAACAACCTAGGACGTTGTGCAACGTCCTGTGTTTCTGCCTGTTATTGACCCAGGACGTTGCACAACGTCCTGGCAGATTTGAGCTCCTGCACCCCCTGTGAGCCGGGTCAATCAGGTGTCACAGATGCTGCTGCTCTGTGACAACCTGTAGATGACCCCACAGGGGGTGGTTTAACCCCCCCATGCCCAGGACCCCTCCGATCGGCAGTTTAAAAGTGAAACTGCCGATCGAGGGAATCATAGGGATTCACCCCTCCAGATCTGATTGGAGCTCTCCAATCAGATCTGGAGGGGCGGATCGGCAAGTGCCCACCCCTCCTCACCCCCTCCAGCTCCAGGACTGTCCAGGGCCCCCCCGCCATCCCCCCCAACCGCCCTGCCCCCCTCTATTACAATGTATCTGCCGGCGGGCTGCACCCGCGTGCGCCCGCCGGCAACACTGCCTGCTCCCCTGCTCTGGTGCTCCCCCCCAGGTGCCCCCACCTCTGGGCCCTGTGCCTGGCCCCCCCTCCCTCACCTCCTGCGGCGGGCTGCACACTTCGGTGCACCCGCTGCTGCTGCCGCCGCCGCCGCCCTGCTGCTGCGCCTCCTCTGCCTGGCCCGCCGGTCTGTGGCCCCGCCTCCTCTCCCTGTCTCCTCTCCCGGCCTCCTCCTGCTCATCGGTGGAACGAGGGAGGTAAGTATGTATGTATGTATGTATGTATGTGTATGTATGTATCTATGTATGTATGTATGTATGTGTATGTATCTATGGTATGTATATATGTATGTATGTATGTGTATGTATCTATGTATGTATGTATGTATGTGGTATGTATCTATGTATGTATGTATGTGTATGTATCTATGTATGTATGTATGTATGTATGAATGAATGAATTGATGGATGGGTGAATGGATAGGGGGTTTGCATGCGTGGACGTGTGCATGCGTGGACGTGAGCGGACATGAGCGTGCGTGGACGTGAGTGTGCGTGCGTAGACGCGTGTGCGTGGTGTGGACATGTGTGTGGACGTGTGCGTGCATAGATGTGTGTGTGCATAGACGTGTGCGTGGATGTGTGCATAGATGGATGTGTACGTGGATGTGCGTGGATGTGTGCATGCGTGGATGTCAGCGTGCGTGCGTGGATGTCAGCGTGCGTGGATGTGTGCGTGCGCGGATGTCAGTGTGCGTGCGTGAATGTCAGCGTGCTTGAATGTCAGCGTGGCGTGCGTGGATGCCAGCACGCGTGAATGTCAGCGTGCGTGGATGTGCGTGCGTGGATGTGTGCGTGCGTGATGTGCGTGGATGTGGATGTGCGTGGATGTGGATGTGCGTGCGTGGATGTGGATGTGCGTGTGTGGATGTGGATGTGCGTGCGTGGATGTGTGTGGATGTGCGTGCGTGGATGTCAGCAGTGCGTGGATGTCAGCATGCGTGGATGTGGATGTGGTATGTGGATGTGGGTGCGTGGTTGTGTGCGTGCGGGATGATGGATGCATAGGTGGATGGATGGGTGCAACAAGGGATCAAGTGTCCTCTTGTTGTAGTCTCTGGGATCATAGTCATGGTGCACTGTATGACAGGTCATTGTCATACAGTGCACCATAACTCGGACCCCAGACACTGTAGGAAGAGGACACTTCATCCCTTACTGCAGTCTCTGGATTGACCAGAAGGCGATCGAGCGTTGTGGGACCTTCGTTGTGGACTACGTCGGAGGCGATCGAGCGTCGTGGGACCTTCGTTGTGGACTACGTCGGATCTTTATAATAAAGATGGAGTCCGAATTTTGTTTGTGTTATTTTTTTCAAATAAAAAGATTTTTCTCTGTGTGTATTTTCTGACTATTTACCAGAGATTCCTAATGGCGGGTCTAACATTGGCCCTATATTATGAATCTCGGGCTTAGTGCCAGCTGCCAATAAAAAGCTGGCATTAACCCCTTTATTACCCAGTTTGCCACCGGCACCAGGGCAACTGGAAGAGCATGGGTACAGCGCCAGAAAATGGCGCTTCAATGAATGCGCCTATTTCTGGGGCGGCTGCGGGCTGCAATTCGCAGCATGGGGGGCCCAGAACGCTTGGGCCTCTCCATGCTGCGGATTCCAGCCCCAGCTGCCTAGTTGTACCTGGCTGGACCAAAAATATGGCGGAGCCCCATGTCATTTTTTTTTCTAGAATTAGTTCTAGAAGAAAAAAAAAGGGCTTTGCTGTATTTTTGGTGGCTAGCCAGGTACAACGAGGCAGCTGGGGGTTGGTGGCAGTCCTGTAGCTGCCAAGGTGTACCTGGCTGGACCAAAAATATTGGCGGAGCCCCACGCCATTTTTTTTTCTAGAATTAGTCCTAAGAAAAAAAATAAAAATGGGCTTCGCTGTATTTAGATGCATAGTGAACACTTTGAACTCCCAGGTGCTTCACAAATTGATCCGTAAAAATGAAAAAAGAAAATTTGTGTGAAAACAAATGTACTTTTTCCTTATTACGAATCAATTTGTGAAGCACCTTGGGGTTCAAAGTTCTCACTATGCATCTAGATGCATTCCTTGGGGGGTCTAGTTTCCAAAATGGGGTCACTTGTGCGGGAGCTCCAATGTTTAGGCACACAGGGGCTCTCCATACACGACATGGTGTCCGCTAATGATTCCAATAGTTAGCGGACACCATGTCGCGTATGGAGAGCCCCTGTGTGCCTAAACATTTGAGCTCCCCCACAAGTGACCCCATTTTGGAAACTAGACCTCCCAGGGAACGTATCTAGATGGGTTGTGAACATTTTGAACCCCCAGGTGCTTCACAAATTCATCTGTAAAATTGAATAAGTACTTTTTTTTTCCATAAAAAATTTTCTTTTTCATTTTCACAGATTAATTTGTGAAGCACTGGGGTGTTCAAAATGCTCACCACCCATCTAGATAAGTTCCCTGGGGGGTCTAGTTTCCAAAATGGGGTCACTTGTGGGGGAGCTCCAATGTTTAGGCACACAGGGCTCTCCAAATGCAACATGGTGTCCGCTAACAATTTGACTGAAAAATCAGTTCAAATTGTTAGCGGACACCATGTCGCGTTTGGAGAGCCCCTGTGTGCCTACACATTGGAGCTCCCCCATAAGTGACCCCATTTTGGAAACTAGACCCCCCAGGGAATTTATCTAGATGGTTGGTGAGCATTTTGAACCCCCAGGTGCTTCACAAATTCATCCGTAAAAATGAAAAAGTTGTTTTTTTTTCTACAAAAATTTTCTTTTAGCCTAAATTTTTTCATTTTCACATGGGGAACAGGATAAAATGAATCCTAAAAATTGTTGGGCAATTTCTCCTGAGTACATCGATATCTCATATGTGGTCATAAACCACTCTTTGGGGGCACGGCAGGGCTCAGAAAGGGAAGGGGCGCCATTTCACTTTTTGAATGAAAATTAGCTTCAAAAGTCAAATTGCGCTCCTTCCCTTCTGAGCCCGCCGTGCCGCCCAAAGAGTGGTTTTATGACCACATATGAGATATCGATGTACTCAGGAGAAATTGCCCAACAATTTTTAGGATTCATTTTATCCTGTTGCCCATGTGAAAATG
>JARQOC010002868.1:0-21141 GCA_033576535.1 Allobates femoralis | reverse complement strand
CTGAGTCAAATTTTTAATACTGTGTTACTAAAGGGCATGAGCCTAAGTAAAAATCATGGTGAAAATAGCATGCCCTTGCTTTCTTTTAAAAGATACTAAAAAACTTTTTCCCTAATGAATGATCATAGACAAAGATTTCCAAATCTACAGTTGTGCTTTGAATGAGTCAAAGTTTTATCTGGGGTTACTAAGGGCCAGACCCTAAGTAAGAATCATGGTGAAAAATAGATGCCCTTGCTTTTTTTTAAAAGATACTCAAAAACTTTTTCGCTAATGCATTGATAATCTTTGACAAAAAGATTTCCAATATCTACGGTTGTGCCTGGATTTGAGTCAAAGTTTTAATACACTGTTACTAAGGGCATGAGCCTTAGTAAGAAATCATTGATTAATTAGCTTGGCCTTTGCTTTCTTTTAAAAGTTTACTCAAAAACGTTTTCCCTAATGCATTGATACTCATAGACAAAAAGATTTCCAATATCTACAGTTGTGCTTGGAACTAAGTCAAAGTTTTAATACTCTGTTACTAACGGCATGAGCCTAAGTAAGAATCATGGTGAAAATAGCATGCCATTGCTTTCTTTTAAAATATACTCAAATACTTTTTCCCTAATGCTTTGATACTCATAGACAAAAAGATTTCCAATATCTACAGTTGTGCTTGGAACTGAGTAAAAGTTTTAATATTCTGTTACTAATGGCACGAGCCTAAGAATCATGGTGAAAATAGCTTGCCCTTGCTTTCTTTTAAACGATACTCAAAAACTTCTTACCTAATGCATTGACTCATAGATAAAAAAGATTTCCAATATCTACAGTTGTGCTCTGAACTGAGTCAAAGTTTTAATACTGTGTTACTAAAGGCAAGAGCCTAAGTAAGAATCATGGTGAAAATAGTATGCCCTTGCTTTCTTTTAAAAGATACTCAAAAACTCTTTCCCTAATGCATTGATACTCTTAGACAAAAAGATTTCCAATATCTACGCTTGTGCCTGGAACTGAGTCAAAGTTTTAATACACTGTTAATAAGGGAATGAGCCTTAGTAAGATTCATGGATTAAGTCGCTTGGCCTTGCTTTCTTTTAAAAGATACTCAAAAACGTTTTCCGTAATGCATTGATACTCATAGACAAAAAGATTTCCAATATCTACAGTTGTGCTTGGAACTAAGTCAAAGTTTTAATACTCTCTTACTATTGGCATGAGCCTAAGTAAGAATCATGGTGAAAATAGCATGCCATTGCTTTCTTTTAAAATATACTCAAAAACTTTTTCCCTAATGCTTTGATACTCATAGACAAAAAGATTTTCAATATCTACGGTTGTGCTTGGAACTGAGTCAAAGTTTTAATACACTGTTACTAAGGGCATGAGTCTTAGTAAGAATCATGGATTAAGTAGCTTGGCCTTGCTTTCTTTTAAAAGATACTCAAAAACGTTTTTACCATTATTCTTACTTAGGCTCATGCCCTTAGTAACAGAATATTAAAACTTTGACTCATTTCAAAGCACAACTGTAGATATTGGAAATCTTTTTTGTCTATGAGTCAATGCATTAGGTAAGAAGTTTTTGAGTATCGTTTAAAAGAAAGCAAGGGCATGCTATTTTCACCATGATTCTTACTTAGGCTCATGCACTTAGTAACAGAATATTAAAACTTTGACTCAGTTCAAAGCACAACCGTAGATATTGGAAATCTTTTTGTCTATGAGTATCAAAGCATTAGGGAAAAAGTTTTTGAGTATATTTTAAAAGAAAGCAAGGCCAAGCTACTTAATCCATGATTCTTACTAAGGATCATGCCCTTAGTAACAGTGTATTAAAACTTTGACTCAGTTCCATGCACAACCGTAGATATTGGAAATCTTTTTGTCTATATGTATCAAAGCATTAGGGAAAAAGTTTTTGAGTATATTTTAAAAGAAAGCAAGGGCATGCTATTTTTACCATGATTCTTACTTAGGCTCATGCCTTTAGTAACACAGTATTAAAACTTTGACTTAGTTCCAAGCACAACCGTAGATATTGGAAATCTTTTTGTCTAAGAGTATCAATGCATTAGGGAAAAAGTTTTTGAGTATCTTTTAAAAAAAAGCAAGGGCATGCTATTTTCACCATGATTCTTACTTAGGCTCATGCCTTTAGTAACAGTATTAAAACTTTGACTCAATTCAAAGCACAACTGTAGATATTGGAAATCTTTGTTGTCTATGAGTCATTGCATTAGGTAAGAAGTTTTTCAGTATCTTTTAAAAGAAAGCAAGAACAAGCGATTTTTACCATGATTCTTACTTAGGCTCATGCACTTAGTAACAGAATATTAAAACTTTCAATCAGTTCAAGCACAACGTAGATATTGGAAATCTTTTTGTCTATGATCATGCATTAGGAAAGTTTTTAGTATCTTTTAAAAGAAAGCAAAGGATTATTTTACCATATTCTTACTTAGGCTCATGCCTAGTAACAGATATTAAAACTTTGACTAGTTCAAAGCACAACCGTAGATATTGGAAATCTTTTTGTCTATGAGTATCAATGCATTAGGGAAAAGTTTTGAGTATCTTTTAAAAGAAAGCAAGGCCAAGCTACTTAATCCATGATTCTACTTAGGCTCATGCCCTTAGTAACAGTGTATTAAAACTTTGACTCAGTTCCAGCACAACGTAGATATTGGAAATCTTTTTGTCTATGAGTATCAATGCATTAGGAAAAGTTTTTGAGTATCTTTTAAAAGAAAGCAAGGCAAGCTATTTTTACCATGATTCTTACTTAGGCTCATGCCTTAGTAACACAGTATTAAAACTTTGACTCAGTTCAAAGCACAACTGTAGATATTGGAAATCTTTGTTGTCTATGAGTTCATTGCATTAGGAAGAAGTTTTTCAGTATCTTTTAAAAGAAAGCAAGACAAGCGATTTTTACCATGATTCTTACTTAGGCTCATGCACTTAGTAACATAATATTAAAACTTTCACTCAGTTCCAAGCACAACCGTAGATATTGAAATCTTTTTGTCTATGAGTTCAAAGCGTTAGGGAAAAGTTTTTGAGTATATTTTAAAAGAAAGCAAGGGCATGCTATTATCACCATGATTCTTACTTAGGTTCATGCCATTAGTAACAGAGTATTAAAACTTTGACTAAGTTCCAAACACAACTGTAGATATTGGAAATCTTTTTGTCTAAGAGTATCAATGCATTAGGAAAAAGTTTTTGAGTATCGTTTAAAAGAAAGCAAGGGCATGCTATTTTCACCATGATTCTTACTTAGGCTCATGCCTTTAGTAACACAGTATTAAAACTTTGACTAAGTTCAAAGCACAACTGTAGATATTGGAAATCTTTTTTGTCTATGAGTCATTGCATTAGGTAAGAAGTTTTTCAGTATCTTTTAAAAGAAAGCAAGAACAAGCGATTTTTACCATGATTCTTACTTAGGCTCATGCACTTAGTAACAGAATATTAAAACTTTCACTCAGTTCCAAGGACAACCGTAGATATTGGAAATCTTTTTGTCTAACAGTATCAATGCATTTAGGAAAAAGTTTTTGAGTATATTTTAAAAGAAAGCAATGGCATGCTATTTTCACCATGATTCTTACTTAGGCTCATGCCAGTAGTAAGAGAGTATTAAAACTTTGACTTAGTTCCAAGCACCACTGTAGATATTGGAAATCTTTTTGTCTATGAGTATCAATGCATTAGGGAAAACGTTTTTGAGTATCTTTTAAAAGAAAGCAAGGCCAAGCGACTTAATCCATGATTCTTACTAAGGCTCATTCCCTTATAAACAGTGTATTAAAACTTTGACTCAGTTCCAGACACAACCGTAGATATTGGAAATCTTTTTGTCTATGAGTATCAATACTTTAGGGAAAACGTTTTTGAGTATCTTTTAAAAGAAAGCAAGGCCAAGCTACTTAATCCATGATTCTTACTAAGACTGATGCCCTTAGTAACAGTGTATTAAAACTTTGACTCAGTTCCAGGCACAACCGTAGATATTGGAAATCTTTTTGTCTAAAAGTATCAATGCATTTAGGAAAATGTTTTTGAGTATCTTTTAAAAGAAAGCAAGGGCATACTATTTTTACCATGATTCTTACTTAGGCTCATGCCGTTAGTAACAGAGTATTAAAAATTTGACTCAGTTCGAAGCACAACTGTAGATATTGGAAATCTTTGTTGTCTATGAGTAAATGCAATAGGTAAGATGTTTTTCAGTATCTTTTAAAAGAAAGCAACAACAAGCGATTTTTACCATTATTCTTACTTAGGCTCATGCCCTTAGTAACAGAATATTAAAACTTTGACTCATTTCGAAGCACAACTGTAGATATTGGAAATCTTTTTTGTCTATGAGTCAATGCATTAGGTAAGAAGTTTTTGAGTATCGTTTAAAAGAAAGCAAGGGCGGGGGGCGTGGCCTAGCGATGGAACTGGACGGTCGCATCTGCTGAGTGCTCCGTCGGTTCCCGGGGTTTTTCGCCTGATTCCCGACACAATTTCACCAGAACGGCAACCTCCGTTGACCCTACTCCTACCCACCACCCCTGACACCTCCTGCCTGTCTCTCCGGGCTGAGAAACCCGCACCTGGATCCGGAGCCCGCTCTTTCCAAGACGCCTCGCATTCCCCAAGATGGCCGCGGCTCCATGAAGACGGCGGCGGGAAAGCAGTGACTCAGCCTTCTACTTGCCAGACGGAGGTGACGACCGGTGAGGACATCTCCAGAGACCTACTTCAGCTTAAGATCGCTGGGGCACATAGTCACAGGAGGATTCCTGGAGGAACCGCACTGTGGAGGAGCGGGACACTTGGAACTTTAACAGCTAAGTACCTATCTCTTTTCTAAATTACGCTCCCTCTCCTTCCACGCTGTTGGATTAACTCTGGGGAAGTGCACACCTAGCCTCTGCACAATTACAGCTACTACTACTCCCCTCAGTGCACAGCGCTCCCGAGCACGTGTTATCGCCTCCCGCTCACCATCCAAGGCATTAACCCTTCATATTGATACCTCTTCCTTGCTGTTAAACATGAGATCCAGAAGTAGGAGGACATCCCCAGCACCACCGGGCCTACCAGCCGCACAGGGAGACAGAGGCATTCAAAGATTCTTTAGTGAAAGCACGGGGACATCATCTCACCATCCCCCAGCTCACTCCCAAGAAGAATCTAACTCTGGGATACTAGATGTGACAGTAGGAGATGGAGCACAGGCACTCTCAACCCCTCAACACTCAGGCTTATCATCATGCCCCACACAATCAGATACAATGCTGTGTGAACTGAGAGATCTACAACACAGAATGGCAGCGATTCCCACCAAAGAAGATATGGAGGGCTACATCTCCCGTTTGGAATCCCTATGTAGAGCTGAAATCCAGGGCCTCCAGACCTCGGTGTCTCAGATAACAGAAAGGGTAGATAACATAGAGGCTTCTGTATCCTCACAATCTAGCCGACTCTCAGAACAACAGAGATTATTGGATCTACATACCGAACAACTCGCATTCATTTTTAATCAACTAGAGGACTCCGAGAACCGTGACCGGCGTAATAACATTCGGGTATGGGGTCTCCCAGAGGCTACAGGACCGCTTGACCTTAGCCCTACTCTGCAAGGTATTTTCAATATCATTCTTGATAGACCAGCAGATTCTACCATCGCCTTTGACAGAGTTCATAGGGCTCTGCGCCCCCGCTCTGCTGACCCTAATAACCCAAGGGATGTTATCTGCCGCCTCCACATGTATAGCCTCAAAGACGAAATAATGAGAAGGGCAAGAACCAAAGGCCCCATAGACTTTGACGGAGCGGAAATCCATCTACTGGCAGACTTATCTAGAATCACCCTGACTAAACGAAGAGCCTTGAGACCGGTCCTTGACGCCCTCCGGGACAAAGGTCTAACCTACTCATGGGGATACCCCTTTCAACTTCAAGTCAAGCAGCAGAGCGGAATGGTGGTCCTCAGGGATCCCAGAGATCTACCATCATTTACGGAGACCCTGGATCTACCCGACATCGTCATCCTGGACTGGCCATCTAATCCGCTGGTGAATACCCGAGGCGGAGACGAGAGAGGAAGGCGACCATTACCCCGAAGATCAAACCGTCGAGACTCCTTACGTCCTTACCCAGCTGAGTCTTGAACAGTACTCTGAGGTTTTACTACTAAATGCCTCCCCCCTTTTCCCTCTTCCCCCACCTTCTTCCTTTCCTTACTACTTGCCCCCATCCCCCCATCTTTCCTCCCTCACCCCCCACTATCTCCTTTTTACCAACAGGATCTGAGAGGACCCTAATATTCAAATATGGAGACATGAGTTTGAATGATGTCTTACTTTGTTTTTCAGTTTTCCCATAGGTCCTACCGTTGGATAACCCTTCCCCCCTTCCTAATCGCTTACCCCTTCCCTCCTCCCACCCCCACCTCCCCCCAACCCTCCCCTCTTTACCTCTCCAAATCTCCTGAGCTACTTTTATTTTCAGGTGACGGGTATATCCTGAAAATATGCTTCAGCTTAAGTCAGTTTCCTACCCTGACTGACTTGCTGTGAGTACCTATCGTTATGTTTAACTCTGGGACGCAGTGGATTGTATAGATATGTGCTTTAATGTTTATATGTTACCATTCCTCTCATTGCTCCTTGAGAAAAAGTATATACTGCTGGCATTGCATAAGTAGGGCTCTGCTTACTGCCCAGTCTACTCTAATTTGTTGCACTCTTTTCAATGGTATTGATCTGAGGTTGCTTACTCTGTTAAATACTGCTTCTTATGTTTACGATAATATACTGTGTCGGGTTTGGGTTGACCCCGGGAAACCGTTTATCCCGTGATCGTTCGGTCAACTCTCCCAGTAGGACACCTGCATTGCAGGCCGACTCGTTAGTCCCGCTTAACGGACTATCAGAGTCTTACCTGTCCTTGACCTAGGATCAAGGACCTAACCCTCCTATCAGAGGGCTTTTTCTTTTCTCTTTTTCTTGCTACTTTTCTCTCTCTTTCTTTCTCTTTTTCTTACCCCTGACCTTTCCAACACCTCTGCTTTTCCGTCCCTCACCAACAACCGCCCGTGGTCCCCCCGCGCCGGTGAGACCCGCGAGCCTTCAGGGGCCCACACGCTTTCTCTGCGACCGAGGGACATGCCGCCCTTTAAAATAGCTTCGCTGAACGTTAGGGGATTTAATATCCCACAAAAGAGGACGCAGCTCCTCCACAGGTTCCACAAGATGGGGGTACACCTCCTGTTACTACAAGAGACCCACTTCAAAACTGGGAGTTTCCCGGATGTGAGGAGTCGATACTATACCTCGTGGTACCACTCCCCAAATCCCGAGGCACGTTCTAAGGGTGTAAGCATAGCCATCCACAAATCCCTAGTGCACACGGTTCTGGGAGAAGAGACGGACACCAAGGGTAGATTCCAAACGCTGACTCTTAAAATTTTTGACCACATTTACACCATTGCTAACTTATACTTACCTAACAGAGGACAGGCTGAGACTTGTGCAAAATACCTGAAAAAGGTAGAGAAAATTGCCCAGGGCTCCATAATTGCCGGTGGAGACCTCAATTTAACTATGGATAAGAATCTAGACTCCTCTTCTGGCAAATCGGTAATCTCTGCCGCACAAATTCGTGCAATTCAGGGTACCATGCATGGTCTTAGACTGGTCGACTGCTGGAGACTACTACATCCGGGCGAAAAAGACTACACTTATTACTCACCCATTCACTCGACTTACAGCCGGATAGACTACCTGCTTGTGAGCCACAGACTACTATCTTTTGACCCGACTGCTTCGATTGGACCGATGGTGTGGTCTGACCACGCTCCAATCTTCTTAACGCTCAACCCACCTGACTTTCCCTCCCGCCCATGGCAGTGGACTTTGAACCCTGATCTCCTTACAGACGAAGAGACCTCCAAATCAATTACGTCCACGATCTCTGAGTTTTTAAATAACCACGTGGGGGACTCTACGCCTCTCCCCTTCCAATGGGAAGCACTTAAATGTGTACTAAGAGGGGTCCTGATTCGGGAGGGTTCTAGATTGAAAAAGCTCAGATCCAGCAATATCGAGAATCTACTCTCTCAAATTCACCACTTGGAACAGGCCCATAAGACCTCCCCACACAAGACTTACTTCTCCAATTAAACAAAATCAAAGGGGACCTCCGGAGCTGCTTAGACCGGGCTTACCTGAGGTACAGAGAGCGGGCACACCATTATTTCTATGAGTTTGCAGACAAATGTGGCGGCCCATTAGCCAGATACCTAAGACCCAAAACGACAAGCTCTTTCATCCCATCAATACGATCTCAAAACAAAAAAGTATGTCATCCCAACAAGATTGCCGACACATTTCGTCAATATTACCACGACCTCTACAATATTCATGATATGGAAACACCTGCTTCTGTGGAAGAACCAGGTGTCTCGCTGGAAGACTATGTGACTGACAGTGCCTTGCCGGGGCTGCAGGAGGAGATAGCCGGGGAACTAGACACACCTTTTACCGAAATGGAGATTTCCCACATAATCGAATCTACCCCATCAAACCGCAGCCCAGGCCCAGACGGTTTTACGGTCAAATTCTACCGAAAATTCATGGCTCCTCTACTACCCTTCTTGACTAAGGTTTTTAACGCAATCTCACTCACCAATCCGTTCCCTAGACAAGCTTTAGAGGCCACAATCACTGTTATTCCGAAACCTGGCAAAAATCCGGAGGCATGTGCTAGCTACCGACCTATTTCACTTATTAACGTAGATGTGAAATTCTTTGCCAAGGCGTTAGCTAATAGGATTGGCCCGTTTCTGCCTCGACTGATAGATGACGATCAGGTGGGATTCGTCCCGGGTAGAGAGGCTAGAGACAACACCATCAAGTCCTTGCTTTTGATCTCCCATGTCAAGAACTCTAAACAACCCTCATGCATTCTATCAGTCGACGCGGAAAAAGCTTTCGATAGAGTGGATTGGAAGTTCCTTGAGAAGACCTTAGTGGGTGTAGGATTGGGACCTACATTTCGGAGTAAAGTAATGTCATTATACTCAGATCCCACTGCTAAAGTTAGATGCAATGGGGTACTATCAGAACCCTTCCGTATTCGTAATGGTACGAGACAGGGCTGTCCCCTCTCCCCCCTCCTGTACGCCCTGGTAATGGAGCACCTGGCCAATGCACTACGTCGAAACCCAAACATACATGGAATAGAAGTACGAGGTCGCACATACAAGCTTGCTCTGTACGCGGATGATCTCTTAGTATACGTCACAGATCCTGAGATATCGATCCCTAATATACTCAGGGAGTTTGAGGTGTACGGCAGGCTTAGCAATTTTCGAGTTAATCTCACAAAATCTGAGCTACTGAATGTCAACTTGTCGCAGACCAATGTTCAACGACTAAAGGATAATTTTCCTTTCAGATGGTGCGCCCCCTCTCTATCATATCTAGGTATACATCTCACGGGAGATACTTCTCTCTTGTTTGATTTGAACTACCGACCTTTACTGCTCAAGGTCATCTCCGATCTAGACTCCTTCGAATGCCGTTCTCTATCGTGGTTCGGGCGTATTAATGTCCTGAAAATGGATATTCTTCCCAAACTCCTATACCTATTTCAGGCGTTACCAATAGCACTCCCCCAATCCTTCTTTCTGCAACTACGACGGACATGTACAAAATTCATCTGGAAGCGTCGTAAACCGAGACTATCGTACAAAATCTTGACCAGACCCAAGAAGGAGGGGGGCGCGGGACTCCCTGACTTTCGCCTCTACCACGCTGCGGCCCTCCTCACGAGATTATCGGACTGGTTCCACGGACATGATACTAAACAATGGGTCCGACTGGAGGGCGACATAATGGAGTGGTCCCTCACTTCACTACCATGGATAAAACATTCTGCCCGCCCTCAGACCCTCTCAATTTCCCATGTGACCCGGGACCTGCTAGGAACTTGGGATACGCTTAACCGACAGTTCTCTATCTCACCTTTAAAGGGACCCATGACGCCAATATTCGACAACCCAGACTTTCCACCAGGATTGCAGGTGCCCCAATTTTTTGTCTGGAATGCATCAGATAGACCTCGCCTCTCCCAGGCCTTCTTGGGTACTGGAGATATGCCCCCTCTAACTTCCTTCGCCTCACCAGACTCCAATAGGCCTGTACACTGGTTCGAGTACTTCCAGGTCAGGTCCTTTGTCTCTGCCCTTGGGGGTCCGTCCGTCCTTGGGGACACTTGCTCTCCTACGAATCTTTGCTTCTGTCAGACTCTGCTCCCCCTCATATGATCTCCAGGGTTTATGCTCATCTCACGACCACCGAGACACGGAGGTCAATGTGGTATATCTTGGAATGGGAGCGGGAGCTGGGAGGTGAGACGGAGGATCTGGACTGGAGTAAATCTTTTTTCTGTACACATAAACTTTCTATGGCTTGCAAAGCTCAGGAGACGAACTTTAAACTGCTAACCAGATGGTACAGATGCCCCGGGAGATTAAGAAAGTGTTTCCTGATAGGTCCGAATTATGCTGGAGATGTGGAGTTGAGGTGGGGTCGGCTCTTCACGTTTGGTGGTACTGCCCACCTATATTGGCTCTGTGGCAAAAGGTTTTTGATCTATATAACCTTATCATGGGGGACAACGTGCCATGCCTCCCACAGATAGGGTTACTGTCTATGATCCCGGGCTCTTTCAAAAAACTCAAATCAGGCCTACTGCGGCATTGTCTCACGGCCGCCAGATCTATCATACCAAGGAAGTGGCGTACATCTCTCTGCCCTTCCATCTTGACTTGGGTTGAAGAGATGGATTACATATGCAGAATGGAGAAACTGTCTGCCCACTCTCACCCTCAGGTCGACAGATACTTCCAGATATGGCAAGGCTGGCTATTGTTCCGGGAGTCCCCTGAGTTCGCGGGGATCTCGGAGTAGGCGGGACCCGGGAACCTTTCCTCATCACCCACCCTGCTGTTTTCCCCCCCTCTTATACCTTTTTCTAATCTACTCCTACTTTCCCCACTTTTGCTATATCTATCAAAATTGTTCATATAACTGTGTTGCCTTCAATCTTATTAATCCTATATGGCTATGTTACTGATATATCTGCCTTGTGTGTTTTACTATTTCTGACTTCGCCAAGTTACATAAGAGGCGAGCCTTATTCTGGGTATATCCTTCATACGATTGCACTCCTTTTTATTTCTTATGACTCGAACTTGGAGATTGTTCTTATATGGTGTATACACCTATTCTTATTACAAAATAATGTATACTACTATGGAGACATGTAAAACATTTTTTGTGTATGAAGTTAATAAAGATTTTTGAAAAAAAAAAGAAAGCAAGGGCATGCTATTTTCACCATGATTCTTACTTAGGCTCATGCACTTAGTAACAGAATATTAAAACTTTGACTCAGTTCAAAGCACAACTGTAGATATTGGAAATCTTTTTGTCTATGAGTATCAATGCATTAGGGAAAAGTTTTTGAGTATCTTTTAAAAGAAAGCAAGGCCAAGCTACTTAATCCATGATTCTTACTAAGGCTCATGCCTTAGTAAACAGTGTATTAAAACTTTGACTCAGTTCAGCACAACGTAGATATTGGAAATCTTTTTGTCTATGAGTATCAATGCATTAGGGAAAAGTTTTTAGTATCTTTTAAAAGAAAGCAGGGCAAGTATTTTCACCATGATTCTTACTTAGGCTCATGCCTTTAGTAACACAGTATTATAAACTTTGACTCAGTTCAAGCACAACTGTAGATATTGGAAATCTTTTTGTCTATGAGTATCAATGCATTAGGAAAAGTTTTTGAGTATCTTTTAAAAGAAAGCAAGGGCAAGCTATTTTCACCATGATTCTTACTAGGCTCATGCCTTAGTAACAGTATTAAAACTTTGACTCAGTTCCAAGCACAACGTAGATATTGGAAATCTTTTTGTCTATGAGTATCAATGCATTAGGGAAAACGTTTTTGAGTATCTTTTAAAAGAAAGCAAGGCCAAGCTACTTAATCCATGATTCTTACTAAGGCTCATGCCTTAGTAACAGTGTATTAAAACTTTGACTCAGTTCCAAGCACAACCGTAGATATTGGAAATCTTTTTGTCTATGAGTATCAAGCATTAGGAAAAAGTTTTTGAGTATCTTTAAAAGAAAGCAAGGGCATGCTATTTTCACCATGATTCTTACTTAGGCTCATGCCTTAGTAACAGAGTATTAAAACTTTGACTCAGTTCCAAGCACAACTGTAGATATTGGAAATCTTTTTGTCTATGAGTATCAATGCATTAGGGAAAAGTTTTTGAGTATCTTTTAAAAGAAAGCAAGGCAAGCTATTATTCACCATGATTCTTACTAAGGCTCATGCCTTAGTAACAGTGTATTAAAACTTTGACTCAGTTCCAAGCACAACGTAGATATTGGAAATCTTTTTGTCTATGGTATTGCATTAGGAAAAGTTTTTAGTTTTTAAAGAAAGCAAGCAGCATTTTACCATGATTCTTACTTAGGCTCATGCCTTAGTAACAGTATTAAAACTTTACTCAGTTCAAGCACAACGTAGATATTGAAATCTTTTTGTCTATGAGTCAATGCATTAGGGAAAAGTTTAGTATCTTTTAAAAGAAAGAAGCAAGCTTTACATGATTCTACTAGGCTCATGCCTTAGTAACAGATATTAAAACTTTGACTAGTTCAGCACAACGTAGATATTGGAAATCTTTTTGTCTAGAGTCAATGCATTAGGAAAGTTTTTGAGTATTTTAAAAGAAAGAGGCAGCTATTTTCACCATGATTTTACTTAGGTCTGCCTTAGTAACGTATTAAAACTTTGACTAGTTCAGCACAACTGTAGATATTGGAAATCTTTTTGTCTATGAGTCATGCATTGGAAAAGTTTGTATCTTTAAAGAAAGCAAGCAAGCATTTCATGATTCTTTAGGTCATGCCTTAGTACAGTATTAAAACTTTACTCAGTTCCAGCAACCGTAGATATGGAAATCTTTTTGTCTAGAGTATCAACTTAGGAAAAGTTTGAGTATTTAAAAAGCAAGATCTATTTACCATGATTCTTACTTAGGCTCATGCCTAGTAACAAGTATTAAACTTTGACTAGTTCAAGCACAACTGTAGATATTGGAAATCTTTTTGTCTATGAGTATAAATGCATTAGGAAAAGTTTTTGAGTATCTTTTAAAAGAAAGCAAGGCCAAGCTACTTATCCAATGATTCTTACTATGGCTCATGCCATTAGTAACATTATTAAAACTTTGACTCAGTTCCATGCACAACTGTAGATATTGGAAATCTTTTTGTCTAAGAGTATCAATGCATTAGGAAAAAGTTTTGAGTATTTTTAAAAGAAAGCAAGGCATGCTATTTACATGATTCTTACTAGGTCATGCCTTAGTAACAGTATTAAAACTTTGACTCAGTTCAAGCACAACTGTAGATATTGGAAATCTTTTTGTCTATGAGATCAATGCATTAGGAAAAGTTTTTAGTATCTTTTAAAAGAAAGCAAGGCAGCTATTTTTACCATGATTCTTACTTAGCTCATGCCTTAGTAACAAGTATTAAAACTTTGACTTAGTTCCAAGCACAACTGTAGATATTGGAAATCTTTTTGTCTATGAGTATCAATGCATTAGGGAAAACGTTTTTAGTATCTTTTAAAAGAAAGCAAGGCAAGCTATTAATCATGATTCTTACTTAGGCTCATGCCTTAGTAACAGTTTTAAAACTTTGACTCAGTTCCAAGCACAACCGTAGATATTGGAAATCTTTTTGTCTAGAGTATCAAATGCATTAGGAAAAGTTTTTGAGTATCTTTTAAAAGAAAGCAAGGCAGCTATTTTACCATGATTCTTACTTAGGTCATGCCTTAGTAACACAGTATTAAAACTTTGACTCAGTTCAAAGCACAAACTGTTAGATATTGGAAATCTTTTTGTCTATGAGTTCAATGCATTAGGTAAGAAGTTTTGAGTATCTTTTAAAAGAAAGCAAGGCAAGCATTTTTACCATGATTCTTACTTAGGCTCATGCCCTTAGTAACAGATATTAAAACTTTACTCAGTTCCAGCACAACCGTGATATTGGAATTCTTTTTGTCTATAGAGTATCAAAGCATTTAGGGAAAAAGTTTTTGAGTATATTTTAAAAGAAAGCAATGGCATGCTATTTACCATGATTCTTACTTAGGCTCTGCCTTAGTAACAGAGTATTAAAACTTTGACTTAGTTCCAAGCACAACTGTAGATATTGGAATCTTTTGTCTATGAGTATCAATGCATTCGGGAAAACGTTTTTGAGTATCTTTTAAAAGAAAGCAAGGCCAAGCTACTTAATCCATGATTCTTACTAAGGCTCATGCCGTTAGTAACAGTGTATTAAAACTTTGACTCAGTTCCATGCACAACCGTAGATATTGGAAATCTTTTTGTCTAAGAGTATCAATGCATTAAGGAAAAAGTTTTTGAGTATCTTTTAAAAGAAAGCAAGGGCATGCTATTTTTACCATGATTCTTACTTAGGCTCATGCCTTTAGTAACACAGTATTAAAACTTTGACTCAGTTCAAAGCACAACTGTAGATATTGGAAATCTTTTTGTCTATGAGTCATTGCATTAGGTAAGAAGTTTTTCAGTATCTTTTAAAAGAAAGCAAAACAAGCGATTTTTACCATATTCTTACTTAGGCTCATGCACTTAGTAACAAATATTAAAACTTTGACTCAGTTCCAAGCACAACCGTAGATATTCGAAATCTTTTTGACTATGAGTATCAAGCATTAGGAAAAAGTTTTTGAGTATATTTAAAAGAAAGCAAGGGCATGCTATTTTCACCATGATTCTTACTTAGGTCATGCCATTAGTAACAGGTATTAAAAACTTTGACTCAGTTCCAAGCACAACTGTAGATATTGGAAATCTTTTTGTCTATGAGTATCAATGCATTAGGGAAAAAGTTTTTGAGTATCTTTTAAAAGAAAGCAAGGCCAAGCTACTTAATCCAATGATTCTTACTAAGGCTCATGCCTTAGTAACAGTGTATTAAAACTTTGACTCAGTTCCAAGCACAACCGTAGATATTGGAAATCTTTTTGTCTAATGAGTATCAATGCATTAGGAAAAAGTTTTTGAGTATCTTTTAAAAGAAAGCAAGGGCAAGCTATTTTAACCATGATTCTTACTTAGGCTCATGCCTTTAGTAACAAGGTATTAAAACTTTGACTCAGTTCAAAGCACAACTGTAGATATTGGAAATCTTTTTGTCTATGAGTATCAATGCATTAGGAAGAAGTTTTTCAGTATCTTTTAAAAGAAAGCAACAAAGGCATTTATTACCATTATTCTTACTTAGGCTCATGCCCTTAGTAACAAGTATTAAAACTTTGAACTCAGTTCAAAGCACAACCGTAGATATTGGAAATCTTTTTGTCTATGAGTATCATATGCATTAGGGAAAAAGTTTTTGAGTATCTTTTAAAAGAAAGCAAGGCAAATGCTATTTAATCCATGATTCTACTTAAGGATCATGCCCTTAGTAAAAAGTATTAAAACTGTGACTCAGTTCCAAGCACAACCGTAGATATTGGAAATCTTTTTGTCTATGAGTATCAAAGCATTAGGGAAAAAGTTTTTGAGTATATTTTAAAAGAAAGCAAGGCAGCTTTTTTTACCATGATTCTTACTTAGGCTCATGCCTTAGTAACACAGTATTAAAACTTTGACTTAGTTCCAAGCACAACTGTAGATATTGGAAATCTTTTTGTCTATGAGTATCAATGCATTAGGGAAAACGTTTTTGAGTATCTTTTAAAAGAAAGCAAGGCCAAGCTACTTAATCCATGATTCTTACTAGGCTCATGCCTTAGTAACAGTGTATTAAAACTTTGACTCAGTTCCAGGCACAACCGTAGATATTGGAAATCTTTTTGTCTAAGAGTATCAATGCATTAGGAAAAGTTTTTGAGTATCTTTTAAAAGAAAGCAGGGGCAATGCTATTTTCACCATGATTCTTACTTAGGCTCATGCCCTTAGTAACAAAGTATTAAAACTTTGACTCAGTTCAAAGCACAACTGTAGATATTGGAAATCTTTTTTGTCTATGAGTCAATTGCATTAGGTAAGAAGTTTTTGAGTATCTTTAAAAGAAAGCAAGACAAGCGTTTTTACCATGATTCCTACTAAGGATCATGCCCTTAGTAACAGTGTATTAAAACTTTGACTCAGTTCCAGGCACAACCGTAGATATTGGAAATCTTTTTGTCTAAGAGTATCAATGCATTAAGGAAAAAGTTTTTGAGTATCTTTTAAAAGAAAGCAAGGGCATGCTATTTTCACCATGATTCTTACTTAGGCTCATGCCTTTAGTAAACAGTATTAAAACTTTGACTCAGTTCAAAGCACAACTGTAGATATTGGAAATCTTTTTGTCTATGAGTCATTGCATTAGGTAAGAAGTTTTTCAGTATCTTTTAAAAGAAAGCAAGAACAAGCGATTTTTACCATGATTCTTACTTAGGCTCATGCACTTAGTAACACATATTAAAACTTTCACTCAGTTCCAAGCACAACCGTAGATATTCGAAATCTTTTTGACTATGAGTATCAAAGCATTAGGAAAAAGTTTTTGAGTATTATTAAAAGAAAGCAAGGGCATGCTATTTTCACCATGATTCTTACTTAGGTTCATGCCATTAGTAACACAGTATTAAAACTTTGACTTAGTTCCAAGCACAACTGTAGATATTGGAAATCTTTTTGTCTATGAGTATCAATGCATTCGGGAAAAGTTTTTGAGTATCTTTTAAAAGAAAGCAAGGCAAGCTACTTAATCAATGATTCTTACTAAGGCTCATGCCCTTAGTAACAGTGTATTAAAACTTTGACTCAGTTCCAGGCACAACCGTAGATATTGGAAATCTTTTTGTCTAAGAGTATCAATGCATTTAGGAAAAAGTTTTTCAGTATCTTTTAAAAGAAAGCAAGGGTATACTATTTTTACCATGATTCTTACTTAGGCTCATGCCTTTAGTAACAGAGTATTAAAACTTTGACTCAGTTCGAAGCACAACTGTAGATATTGGAAATCTTTGTTGTCTATGAGTAAATGCAATAGGTAAGAAGTTTTTCAGTATCTTTTAAAAGAAAGCACAACAAACGATTTTTACCATTATTCTTACTTAGGCTCATGCCCTTAGTAACAGAATATTAAAACTTTGAATCAGTTCAAAGCACAACCGTAGATATTGGAAATCTTTTTTGTCTATGAGTATCAAGCATTAGGGAAAAAGTTTTTGAGTATATTTTAAAAGAAGAGCAAGGCCAAGCTACTTAATCCATGATTCCTACTAAGGATCATGCCCTTAGTAACAGTGTATTAAAACTGTGACTCAGTTCCATGCACAACCGTAGATATTGGAAATCTTTTTGTCTATGAGTATCAAAGCATTAGGGAAAAAGTTTTTGAGTATATTTTAAAAGAAAGCAATGGCATGCTATTTTCACCATGATTCTTACTAAGGCTCATGCCAATAGTAAGAGAGTATTAAAACTTTGACTCAATTCAAAGCACAACTGTAGATATTGGAAATCTTTGTTGTCTATGAGTCATTGCATTAGGTAAGAAGTTTTTCAGTATCTTTTAAAAGAAAGCAAGAACAAGCGATTTTTACCATGATTCTTACTTAGGCTCATGCACTTAGTAACAGAATATTAAAACTTTCACTCAGTTCAGAGCACAACTGTAGATATTGGAAATCTTTGTTGTCTATGAGTATCAAAGCATTAGGGAAAAAGTTTTTGAGTATCTTTTAAAAGAAAGCAAGGGCATACTATTTTTACCATGATTCTTACTTAGGCTCATGCCCTTAGTAACAGAATATTAAAACTTTGACTCAGTTCAAAGCACAACTGTAGATATTGGAAATCTTTTTGTGTATGAGTATCAATGCATTAGGGAAAACGTTTTTGAGTATCTTTTAAAAGAAAGCAAGGCCAAGCTACTTAATCCATGATTCTTACTTAGGCTCATGCCCTTAGTAACAGTGTATTAAAACTTTGACTCAGTTCCAGGCACAACCGTAGATATTGGAAATCTTTTTGTCTATGAGTATCAAAGCATTAGGGAAAAAGTTTTTGAGTAGATATTTTAAATCTTTTTGTCTATGAGGCTGTGCAGTAGGAAAAAGTTCTTTAGTATCTTTTAAAGGAAAGCAAGGGCAAGCTATTTTTGCCATGATTCTTACTTAGGCTCATGCCCTTAGTAACAGAATATTAAAACTTTGACTCCGTCCCAAGCACAACCATAAATATTTTAAATCTTTTGGCTAAGAGGCTGTGCAATAGGAAAAAAGTTATTAAGCATCTTTTAAAAGAAAGCAACAGAAAGCTATTTTTGCCATGAGTTTTACTTAGGCTCATGCCCTTAGTAACAGAATATTAAAACTTTTACTCAGTCCCAAGCACAACCGTAGATATTTCAAATCTTTTTGTCCATAAGGCTGTGCAATAGGGAAAAAGTTCTTGAGTATCTTTAAAGGGAAAGCAAGGGCAAGCTATTTTCGCCATGAATCTTACTTAGGCTCATGCCCTTAGTAACAGAATATTAAAACTTTTACTCAGTCCCAAGCAAATCCATAGATATTTCAAATCTTTTTGTCCATAAGGCTGTGCAATATGGAAAAAGTACTTGAGTATCTTTTAAAGGAAAGCAAGGGCAAGCTATTTTCGCCATGAGTCTTACTTAGGCTCATGCCCTTAGTAACAGAATATTAATACTTTGACTCAGTTTCAAGCACAACCGTAGATATTTCAAATCTTTTTGTCCATAAGGCTGTGCAATAGGGAAAAAGGGAAAGCTATTTTTGCCATGAGTTTACTTAGGCTCATGCCCTTAGTAACAGAATATTAAAACTTTGACTCAGTCCCAAGCACAACCGTAGATATTTCAAATCTTTTGTCCATAGGCTGTGCAATAGGAAAAAGTTCTTGAGTATCTTTTAAAGGAAAGCAAGGGCAAGCTATTTTCGCCATGAGTCTTACTTAGGCTCATGCCCTTAGTAACAGAATATTAAACTTTGACTCAGTCCCAAGCACAACCGTAGATATTTCAAATCTTTTTGTCATAAGGCTGTGCAAAGGAAAAATTCTTGAGTATCTTAAAGGAGCAAGGAACTATTTTCTAGACTACAGCCATGCCAAGTACAGAATTTAATACTTTGCTAGTAAGCAACGAAATTTAAATCTTTTGGCATAGGGGCAATGAGAAATTCTTAGTATCTTAAAGAAAGCAAGCAAGCTATTTCCCAGATTTCTTGCTCATTCCTTAGTACAGAATTTAAATTTACTGTCCAACACAACCAGTAGATATTTCAAATCTTTTGTCATAGGCTGTGCAATAGGAAAAGTTCTTAGTATCTTTAAAGGAAGCAAGGGCAAGCTATTTTCCACCATGATCTTACTTAGGCCATGCCCTTAGTAAAATATTAAAACTTTTACTCAGTCCCAAGCAAAAACCGTAGATATTTCAAATCTTTTGTCTAGAGGCGTGCAATAGGGAAAAAGTTCTTAGTATCTTTTAAAGGAAAGCAAGGGCAAGCTATTTCGCCAAGAGTCTTACTTAGGCTCATGCCCTTAGTAACAAAAATTTTAAATATTTTTGACTCAGCCCCAAAAGCACAACCGTAAATTTCAAATCTTTTTGTCCATAAGGCTGTTGCAATAGGGAAAAAGTTCTTGAGTATCTTTTAAAGGGGAAAGCAAGGGCAAGCTATTTTCGCCAGAATCTTACTTAGGCTCATCCCTTAGTAACAGAATATTTATACTTTGACTCAGTCCCAAGCACAACCGTAGATATTTTCAAATCTTTTTGGCCATTGGCTGTGCAATGAGAAAAAGTTTTTTGAGTATCTTTTAAAAGAAAGAAAGGGGCAAGCTATTTTCCCCATGATTCTTACTTAGGCTCACCCCCTTAGTAACAGAATATTAAAACTTTGACTCGTCCCAAGCACAACCGTAGATATTTAAAATCTTTGGCTTATGAGGCTGTGCAATTGGAAAAAATTTTCTTAGTATTTTTTAAAAGAAACAAGGGAAAAGCTATTTTCCCCATGAATTTTCTTGGCTCATGCCCTTAGTAAAAGAATATTAAAACTTTGACTCCGTCCCAAGCAAAACCCGTAGATATTCAAATCTTTTGGCAAGGGGGCTGTGCAATAGGAAAAAAGTTTTTAAGCATCTTTTAAAAGAAAGAAAGGAAAGCTATTTTGCCATGAGTTTTATTTAAAGGCTATGCCCTTAGTAACAGAATATTAAAACTTTTACTCAGTCCCAAGCACAACCGAGAAATTTCAAATCTTTTTGCCCATAAGGCTGGCAATAGGGAAAAAGTTCTTGAGTATCTTTAAAGGGAAAGCAAGGGCAAGCTATTTCCACATGATCTTACTTAGGCTCATGCCCTTAGTAAAGAATATTAAAATTTGACTCAGTCCAAGACAACCGTAGATATTTCAAATCTTTTTGCCCTTAGGGCTGTGCAATAGGGAAAAGTTCTTAGTTTTTTTTTAAAAAGAAAGCAAGGGCAAGTTTATTTTCGCATGAATCTTTTTGGCTCTGCCCTTAGAAAAGAATTTTAAAAATTTTGATCGCCCCAAGAAAAGAAATTTTTTTCAAACTTTTTGCATAGGTGTGCAATTGGAAAAAAGTTCTTAGTATCTTTTAAAAGAAAGAAAGGGGCAAGCTATTTTCCCGATTTCTTAGGCTCTGCCCTTAGTAAAAATATTAAATTTGACTCAGTCCCAAGAAAACCCGTGATATTTAAATCTTTTTGTTTTGGGCTGGAAATTTAGGAAAAATTTCTTATATTTTTAAAGGAAAGAAAGGGGCAAGCTATTTTCCCCATGATTTTTTGGCCATGCCCTTGTAACAGAATATTAAAACTTTTACTCATCCCAAGCAAAACCATAGATATTTAAATTTTTTTGTCCAAAAGGGGTGTGAAAGGGGGAAAAAGTATTGAGTATCTTTTAAAGGAAAGAAGGGCAAGCTTTTTTCCCAGATCTTACTTAGGCTCATGCCCTTAGAAACAGAATATTAA